>CAODLS010677139.1:0-13130 GCA_948243855.1 Flueggea neowawraea | reverse complement strand
AAAACTATAATCGGCAGTAGCCAAGTTAATACGAAATGTTTTCACAACAAGCTATATTCAGGTTCATTCTTGAGAAGCACAAATTACCTTGTTGTAAGGACAGACACAGGTATACTTAGTTAGGTCGTTGCCAACTCTGCCCTAGTAGTATGGTCACAGTGATGAGATTTTATTTACTTAGTTAGATATACTTATGACTCTTCAAATATTCTATAGCGGAGATATAAATTAGACCCCATATGATCACATTCGGAAAGAGTTAGCTTTTACTAATCGACCCTCCTATTAATTTTGTGGTTAAAAAATCATGTGCCAAAACTGCCAGTGAGAATTACAATTTTACATATCTCCAATATTGAACCCATATCCTCGTCAAAAAGATATTGACTCCATATTAAAATAACTGCTCGTTTCTTTTGACTTAACTGTTGGTACTAGATTCAAATACACGTAATTTTTGTTGTGAACTCGATATTAACTTTTGCAGTTCATGAAAATTTTGGCCTTAAATAGTATTGTTAACCACACGTATTATTTATTTTTATTAGGAGAAGACATTTTTTCTCGTAACAATTTTTAGGATCAATATACAAAGCCGCACAATGGGTGCTCTGGTGGTAAAACCCCGCCCTATGTCTCCTAAGACGTGGGTTCAAGCGACACCGAAAGGGTGGGATATTTGGGTATCGTTGTACTCGATAAAAAAACAACAATATACTGAAGTTAGTTGATTAATATGAACAAAATATATCAATAAATTACAACTATTTGTTGCTATTTTCACATTTAACAAACAAAAGAATAGTTCATGAATTGTTATATTTTTTTGTTATAAACCTGAAAGAAGAAACTATTGAGGTGATTGATAAGTTAGAAGGGGAAGAGTAGACCCACCATATATTGATAATTGAACGTAAAATCTTAACTGGAGTTGTTGTCTGTTGCAAAGTGGCATTATATACAAGTTTCATGCTTTGAATCAATAATAATAATAACAACAATGACAAAAGATGAATGTTCTTCCTGGAGCCCATGCCATTGCCCTTGCATGGTCGAGATATTATTCATCACATATATATGCTGTAAATTGATATTCTCACTCGATTGCTCTTTCAAGCTTCTAAATTTCACTAATTTAGAGAGATAAACAACATATGAAACTTACTTCAACTTCTCTTAAGTTAGGGACACGAACAAGGTTTGAATTCTCTCGACTCTTATTTATTAGAGAGGTATTACGACAACATATATATAAGGTTACCAATGGGTTTGTATCATTAGCACTGCATTCAACTCCAACGTCAAGAATTTATATGTTTGATTCTTGTGAGAGCAAATAAAATCAATTATATAGAGAGAGATAGGGAGGGTTGGGTTGGAAAGTGGTTTGATTCAAATTAATGGCTCATTTTTAAAAGAAATTACATAAAACTTTTTTGCCGAATTTAATCCTTTATGTTACAACCTGGAAAATTAAGGAAGTTGTCAAAATATTTGACTGCGTACTTTCTTCCTAATTAATTTTTAGGGGATTAAAACAACAATTAGTTGATGGATTTTAAGGCTGAAATCGTTAATAATGTATGAATGATCTGTAAAATCAAATTTTGTTATACCATATATGTGACCCGAAATCAGTATTATATTTAAGGCAATTATTTAAAATCATTTCATTCATATTAAGGAAAGGTCTAAATAATATATTTAGGAATATAAAATCTATATATATTCCCATATATTTGATTGCTTCTGGATGAGAAGATTAAAATCTCTCTTATATAATTTCTTGGCTTTATGATGGACGATGCCTATATAAAGGAGCTAAGTTTAGGTCCCTAAAGCTGTCTTATTCTTCCCTTAATACACCATCAATAGAGAATAAGAATAGGTTTTGGAAGCTCTCAAACTAAGGGTGGTTCAATCACTTGCAATGATGTCAATGGCTGGAGGTATTTAAATCTTTCTTCCGCTTTAATCCATATATATTATATTTTCTTAATTGAGTGAATATACAAGACACTCTAACATGATATGTTGTGTTAAATTTATATGGAATTATATTTTTATTATTTATTTTGAAATGAGGTTTTAGTTTTATTATTCAATATTATATTTCCTATATTGTCCATTGAAATTTATTACTTCTCTAATAAACTCGTAGTAGTATAGTTGTTTTATGAATCTTTAACGTGTAAATTTGAGGACCAAAATATCGAGGAACCTTAGAATTGTAATGAAGAAAGGACAAAAGGGTAGAAGAATGATTGAAGTAAAAGTGTCCATGAATAAGAGGACAAAAGCATTGGGATGGAGAGAACAGAGCAGTAACGTTAGGTTGAATGTCATTCTTATCCCAATCCCATGCATGTTGTCTCCTATTCATCCATATCTCAAATCATTCTCAGGGATTTAGCAAAGCTCCATCTCCAAGATGCCACAACTACTTCATCACTCCCATCACATTCTGTAACATTCTCAGTTTCATAATGGATTTGGTCTACCTTAATATCTAGTTACACCCATATTAGTTGAGGAACAGATCGAGTAGTTATTTGTTAATTATTAAATTACGATTCCCACATTGATTAGGAGTAAGTTTAAGAATCTCTCAATTTACCAAGATGTCTTTATAAAGACAAAACCATGCAAACTTCGATAACAAATGTTAATCGATAAATAGTTTTTTTTGGTACAAAGAGTAGTCGCCTACCTTGGAGATTAGAGCATTAACAGTTTCTGCCCATATTTTTTTTTGTATAAAGAGTAGTTTGCCTACCTCAGATATTAGAATATTAACAGTTTTTCCCTCTCAACAAGTATTTTTTCTTGAATTTGAACTCTAAACTCTTGGCAAGTAATTCAATCAAGACCAACATACTGACCACTTGGTCAACATTTTGTTGGTGATAAATATTCACCACATCCCCCAAAGATAAACACACTTACAACATGTTTGGTTCGGAAAATACACTTGGAATAAAATACAAATTCCACGTGGGATCTACATTCCTATGCTTGGTTGGTGCAATTGGTATTCCACATAATACCAATTCAACAAATTTATAGAATTGCAATTCTTAACATAGGGCGAAGAATTGTAATTACATGGCTTTTTACAAATGGGCTTAAATCACATTTCTCTTTTTATCCTACTCAATTTTTATAATGACAAATATACCTCTTTCATTTTTTTTCCAGTCTTATGGATTTTTTTCATTCAGTCCTCCCTCTCCGATGACCATCTTTGCCACCACCACTATTGGACCACACCACAGCCACTCTAGACCTCCACCACCACCTTCTGCAACCACTCTTAACACCATTAAAATATCAAATTTTTATATAAAAATAATCAATTTCACCGAACCACCACTTACATAACTAAATCACAATATTTAACTCTATTTACAAAGTCAAACAAAATAGTCTTTTCAAATAATTTATATTATATTTCTTATAATATTGCATTCAACTAAACAAAAAAATGAAATAAAATTGTTATTTCACCATGAAATAACAATTCTATTCTACATAAAATAGTAATTCTATTTTATATTATTTTATTCCGGGAACTAAACGCCTCCTAATCAATAGTTTGTTGGTGATCATTTACGTTGTCAACCAATAAGCAAATGAGTGTAATTCAGACAATGTGTTTTAGGTCCACCTAATCTTTCTGCAGAAAATTTCCCTGATATCTTGAATTCAGCAATACTTTATATATATGCATGGTACTGTTATCATTAAGCACTTATATAGTGGAGTTTGTAAACTTCGATTTAACTACACTTACTATTAAGGAGTGAGAGATCTAAGAAAAATTCAAAGTAGTGTCTATATAATATGTAAAAAACTATAAAAAAGATAAAACAAATTATTCAAAATTAATTATATTAAATTATAATATATTATATTATATGTAACAAAAAAAAATGTTACGGTTGTCCTAGTTGAATTGTAATGTCTTAAATTTATAAATATTTGTAATTGCATAAATTTACCAATAAGTAAATTATTAATTCTATTTTTTATTTGCACCACTTTCTTCCAAAATCATTCAATTTTGCTAATACTTTATCCGTAAACATACTCACAATATTCATGCTACTACTTTTTTTTTCTTAATTTGTCGATTTTTATAGCTACTTACAATTGAAATAAGTGCTACAACTAAGGAAATAAACACCAAAATATTTTTGTTACCATTGAATTAATACTTATGACTAAAGAAATGGACACCAAATATCTTCTTGCTAAGTAAAATATTGGAATTGTTTGGAATTTAATGGGGTCCAAAATAAAATACTATTAGAGTTTAATTAGAAAAATGACACCATATACTATAATTTTCATTGTCAAAGTGGGGTCCAAAGACCCCATTGTTTACTGAATAGATCCAACAACGCTATTAAGATAACAATTGTAACACAATTTTGATTATTAAATAAAATTTCATATACACGCATAACACAAATTAGTTAGTACCAATTTTGTATACAACCATCTAAGTAAAAATTAATATATATATATATATATAGCATCCATAATAATATTACATTGACTATCTAGTATTCGATGCAATGGTCACAATAAAACCCATTATAATATTGTAACTTCTTTTCTTTGTTTTTTTATTGAATAAAATTTTAAAACATATTCTGTCCTTTCTAAATTCACAAACAATAAAATTTCATACTCCGTTTTTAATTATATATACCTTATACTATATTATAATTTAAGAAACTATTTATTCATGGATTTAAATAGTGTGTTCGGATTCATGCCATGAATTTCTAATTGGTAAGTTTTTTTAAAATAACACTATATGTAAAAAGAATAATTGAATTTGGAATTTGAAAGAATTAAAAAGTAATATCGATAATGTTGGATTAGGATCAATGACATAGCCAAAAATTGGTAAAACCGATATTGACCTTAAAATAAAGATGTGCGAGATGAAACAAAGCAAGTAATGTTTACCAGGTATTCTAGAAATAGGTCAGATAGTCGGTGGCCTTGATTAGGATCCTAAGCTGCTGAAAAATATAGAATAGAAAATAAAAGAAGTATTATATAATTGGGGTCCATGCAATGCAACATTTTATCCATCGCTTAGGTGTTCTAAATTGTCTAGTTTTCATTGGAATGAAATAACTTTACACCAATGATAATATATATTGTTTTGTTGATTCTTGTTCCTTTCATTTGAGGAAACATGATAAGAGAGCCAATATCACCTTGTTCATTATTAAGATTGAACCACTAAATGTTAAAATTCTTTTTATCTATTTAATAGCTTTATTACGTAGGAGCTCCATTCCTCTTTCACATGCAATGCAAATCGACATAATACATTATATCTTCTATTCCAACTCTCATCTCACATTCTTTCTTCTTATTCTCTCTCAAATTATACATCATATTATCTTCTTTTGTCTAAATACTTACCAATTACATTCCTACTTTTTCAAAAATCTTTAATTATACATCTTAAAATTTCAATGTGGTAAATTTCACAACTTTTTGACCCATCACTCCAATAAAAGAATTTCTGAAAAGACAAGAATCCGATGAAAGAATATAGACATTTTGTGTAATTCGACTCTTTTTATTCATGAGTGTAATATGTTTAAATATTAGTAAGAAATTTGTAATTTATTAATATTAAAGTTAACTCGACGTTAAAAAATCGTCTTTCAAAAATTCTTGGTGCGAATAGATAAAATGAGTAATAAAAAAATATGTTTAGAAGGTTGAAACATTGAATAAATACCAGTGTTTACGTTTGTCTTGATTATTCGAATTCACGATGTGTGACTTAAATGGAGAGAGGTGGGCATGTGATGTGATGAAAAAGTCATTTGCTTCAAGGCTACTAGTCAATTCTGATAGTAAAAAGGATTTTCCACAGATTAGAGAAATGTAGTGGCAAGTGTTATCCACTATCAACATAAAGTGCACGATAATATAGAAGTATTAAGCAACAATTACCTATGATTTCTTTCTTTTACATGTTTGTTTGTGGCCTTCTCTGGTGCTCTCTGTTTGTCTTTCTCTCTTTTGTATTGGCAGTTCCTAATGAAATGGGAAATATCCACAGATTTGCCTATAGATATTCATGGCCTACGTCTTGGAATCATCATCTCTGGTTTTTTCCTATTGGAACCTAATCCTCTTTAACTTTCTACACTTGTAAAACACATTCCCATGTTTCCCACTTTTCTCTTCGTTCATATAATTAATTAGGCCCCTTTGGTACAGTACAAAAATAATAGGAAAAATAATTTTCAAGTCCCTGAGATATACCCTAATTAGTAGGTAGATCCTCATATTTTTATAATGTTGCATATACGTCCTTGAGATGAAAAATTGGGTTATACTTAAATCCTTTCGTCGGTGGTTTGTTACCAATCCGTTAGTGTATTGCTGACGTGTCTAATTTTTTTGCTTGAATAATATTTTAGAGACAAAAATACCCCTAAATCTATTTTGAAACATATGAACCCTAATTTCTTTTCTTTTGTTCTTTTTCTTCTTCTTTTTTCTGGATCTCATGATCAAAACCTCTATTGATGCACAAAAGTCAGAGAGAACTCAAGAAGAACTCAAGATGGACCGTGTATGTTTATTCCATTTTTATCTTTACACAGAGAAATGGTTAAAAAATGAAGAAAAAAAATGGGAATCAATACATAGATTGGCAACAACCCAAACAAACATTTGCAAGAGAATAATTCAAATCCAAAACCATAAATTTTTTTAGCAGCAGAGTGGACAAATTACCCAACCATTCTTATTACAATTCTGGCATTTGCTTAACAACCCATCATTTGAAATCACTATGTGGTTGTCGCTGCAATTGAAGCAAATCACAAACACGGGTTTCTCAACCCATCATGCAACCCCAAAAATTCATCAACTTCAAGCAACAACACAACAACACCCATCAATTACCAATAGTCCACTACTACAATCGGTGTTACCTTCATCATGACCAACAACAAAGTAATGGCATTCCTCTTCAATAACAATTTGGGTATTTCCAATCTGGGTTTGATCTATTTTATCATCAATCACCCACGTCTTGTCCTCTCAAGAACAACAACTCCTCCACTGCTGCTTCGCCGGTGAAGAATTGAATGACGAAGACACTCCTCTCTTTGGCTCCTTCAACGTTGAAGCTCGTGGCTTCTCAATCCAGATATGGGTTTTGACATGTTATGGATCCGACAACACCAAACCCCATCATCATCCAGTCCTCTGTCAACAAGAACACCTTAGCAATAACAACACAAGCCAAAAACTCACATTTGACCCACTAACACCGAACCCCCATCATCATCCACTCCTCCACCGTGAAACCCACATACCCAACCACCACTCCATCGTGAAACCCACAAATCACAACTCCTCCAGGAAAACCGTTCAACTCAGTAGGGAGAGTTCTTTGGTGTGTCTGAGTTTTATTGATCTGAGGAAGAAGGTTGGCAGTGATGAAGAACAAGGGTGAGAGAGAGAGAGGGAATGAGGGAGGGGGAGAGAGAGAGAGAGAAGCGGTTGTGAGGGAGGGGTGAAAATCTGTTTGGAATGAGTTTCAAGGGAGGGTATTTTCGTAAAGTTTAGCTTCCGTTTATTCCGTCAGTCAAAAACGAGTTTCAAGGACGTGTATGCAACATTGTAAAAACACGAGGACCTACCTACTAATTAGGGTATACCTCAAGGACTTGAAAATTATTTTTCCAAAATAATATGTTATTTTCTATGATATTCAGCATTACTATATGTACCTTCCTCAAATGGGTTCTTTGGAAAAATCTTTAAAAATAAAAATAAAACTAAACTTTCTAAACAATTACACAAAGAATTTAACTTGCATGCTTGAATTCGCACAAAATTAGTAAAAAACTGAAGTGACTAAATATTCCATTCCGCACGCCTTCGCTTTTGTTACATAGTGCCGTTGGCATTCTTTCTTATTTAAGAATGACATTTATTCCTCTTCAAAGAAAAAAAGAATGACATTTATTCTATTTTAGTTGGATATCTTAATTGGGATCATTATATATTTCATTTAGTGAGCTTCTTTTGTTTACGAGTCTATTAAGTTTTTTACTTATAACTTATAGATATGTCATCTTCCTATTTAGTAGATGAGTTTTGGTGGAATAATATAATTTAAGTACGTGTCTCTCCTTTTTCTCCTAAATTTTGGTATTCTTTTATGAATCAACGAATTTTTATACTTATTTTTCTAGTGTTTTTTGAATTAACAGGTTAATAGAAAAATGTTTCTGATATTCGCATGTGAATCTACAGATCTAATATCTATTCCCTTTTAATTTTATTGGCCTTCCCTACATGGCACAACCACTAGTCCTATTTCTATTGAAACAAATATGGTCAAGTATGACTTGCGTGGGATTGTATGTAATAGTTATCATCCTTCCTCAAGCTTCGATATGTTCTGGAATTAAAGCTTGTCGTGGCATTCAAGAAAGAGGGACTTGGGAAGCGACTTAGTAAGAACACGAGCAAATTGATCTCTTCCATGGAAATATGACAAACTTACAAGGTTTGTTTGTTGACTAAGTCTCGAACAAAATGGAAATCAAGCTTCAAGTGCTTTAAACGAGAATGAAACACCGAATTGGCAAACAGATAAGTAGCTGAAATATTGTTGCACCACAATACTATGGCATCGAGATGCATGAAAAGTGAAGTTGTTTGAGCAAGGACTGAATTCAAATAAATTATGAGGCTGCATAGGCAAGTAATCCATAATAAACATCAGTTGAAGATCTGCCAAATAAGATAAGCGAGCCCATTTAGCAGATTTGTTAATGTTTATTTAAATGAATAAAAGTTAATAACTTCCACAATCAATACCCAAAATTTCTGCCACAATCATGAATCATTAACTTTGGTTTATCATCTTTTTGATAGCATCATTTTTGAATTAATAAATTTATTCGTGCCCAATTTTATTTATATTACAACTAATCTCTCTTCTAACCCTACAGTTGCAGCTTGCAGGTTCGACCCAAGGCATAAACTGGTAAGGTCCTCTAAAAGAGAGGTCTCCTACTAGTATATATTATATGAATTTTACATATTTTTAATACTACTATTTCAAAAAGGGGCCATTGTTGGTTATTTTTGAAAAAATTACTTTCTAAATTTATATATAAAAATTTAAATATCAATTCTACCTCTCAAATAGCTAGACAAATAAATTTTAAATAATATATATACAATTAATAAAAGATCCCTAAAGTCATTTTCGCATAAGACACCAAAAGTTCTTAAGACGACCCTGGTTGCAGCTTCATTTGCGAACTGGACATAATTTTGTGCTCATATCTACCATTGTTGAGTAATTATATTATCAGCGGTCTAATATTGATCGTGGTGTACCTGTAACCACCTGGTTCCAATTTAACATAATCAAACTGATTCAAAGATCATCAAGTTGATTTAATTAAGCTGACTTATTAACAACCTTAGAATGTCAATACATATATATGATCTGAGCTATTAAACATTCAATACAATGATACTGGAATTTTCTTCTTATGAAAAGTGCAACTTGTTTGATCAACCAAACCAGGCCAACTGTTAAGTTGGTGGTACAGAAGCAAATGAAAAAATTCTGCAGCAAAGTTAATCAAATTGTTAGACGCAATTCAGTAAAACAATCAATTGATTCGTTAATCGACAACAAATAAGTACAAGTAAAATCTCAAGAAAGCGAAGCATTCTTTGACAATCATAACCTGGACAAATTGAACATTTGAACTGTTTCAACTCTTCTCCAAAAGAGAAATGCATAAGAAATGGGTTTGCATTTGTATGTATATTACTTACAGAAAATTTTTATCTATTCTTAATGCATGTCCTAACATATATATCAAACAAATTAACAAGTGACACGTGAATTAATGAACTTTATTTTGAGAAACAAAAAGAATAAAAATATCTATTTTAAGATAACACTTGTTAATTTATTAATTTATTTGATATATGTATGAAAATATGTACTAACAGTGAACAAAGAATTTTCTGTTACTTAAACCATCTTATACATCAGTTGTTTGTTTAGAAATAAAACTCTAGATAGAAACGACGTCGATTCATTCAAAGCACAATCTATTATATGGCTAGGGGCAAAATTGTATTTACGTCGGCAGAAGGTCTCGATAAAAACTGCAAAACCCTAGCTTCAAAAACGACATCGTACACGCAGGCTCCAAACGACATGGTAAAGCAGCGTTTTCTGTTGGAAAGGGTCAAGACGGTAATTTCCAATTCCATAGAAGGTCTATATAAATTTACAAAACCCTAGTTCTCCATCTCCGAGCGGCAGCTTACTCCTCCAAATCGCAACTTCCCAAAGCAAACGCAGCGAAAATGACGACGAGATTCAAGAAGAACAGGAAGAAGAGAGGCCACGTCAGCGCCGGTCACGGACGTATCGGGAAGCACAGGAAGCATCCAGGAGGAAGAGGTAACGCCGGAGGTATGCACCACCACAGAATCCTGTTCGACAAGTACCATCCGGGGTATTTCGGTAAAGTCGGTATGAGGTACTTCCACAAGCTCCGCAACAAATTCTACTGCCCCATCGTGAACATCGACAAGCTCTGGTCGATGGTTCCGCGGGAAGTGAAGGAGAAGGCTTCCAAGGACAATGTTCCGATGATTGATGTTACTCAGTTCGGGTACTTTAAAGTGTTGGGGAAGGGAGTTCTTCCTGAGAACCAGCCTGTTGTTGTGAAGGCGAAACTTGTTTCCAAGATTGCTGAGAAGAAGATTAAGGAGAACGGCGGTGCCGTTGTTCTGACTGCCTAAATTGGTCTTTCTTTTTTTGCTTAGTTTTTTTTTGTTGGTTTTATAATTCTGAGGACTCTGGTATTATTTGTTTTGAATGGGAACTTTTCGCTGAGTCTAAGAGAGAGATTTAATTGTGTTTCATCTATAATTGGGCGTTTATTTTGGTCTGATTCGATGCTGATAATATTTATTTCTTTGTGGAATTGCCTCTATATTATGGGAATTCTTGGGAGGTACTATTAGGTTCGAGTTGTTATTAGTCTTAGTGAAAGAACTGATTCTTTAAATGGTTGTTGTTAGGAGCAGTAAGCCTTGGTGGTTCCTTAATTGAGGGTGAGGGGCTAGGTTTATCTGTCTGGAATTTGCATTGACGATGATTTATTATTAGTGTTGAAAAATTCAACAGTAGATCTCTGTAGTTGTATCTGATTAAATATGAAGTGGGTGTGGTTGAATATTCATGATCAATTGCGGAGGTTGGGTTGTTGCCTGTGTGTTTATAAATGGCGGTTCTCTGCGTTTTGGTTCTTCTATTGCCACACCCAAAACTATGGGAAGTCTTTCGTTATCCACTTGAGGCTGGTTGGTAAAATTAGTCGAGAGGATGATCTTGCAATTGTAGTTTCAATCCAGGTACGTGAAGCTGAATGCAATTCCAACTAGGCCAAGCCGCTGGACGTTTAGATCTGCCGGAGCTCGTTCGTGTTGGCCTCGATTTTGAAGGACGATATGTAAATGACATGCAAACAGACTTGATAATAAATGTACAAAGAATTCATTTGATAACTTAAATATTTACTTATTAAAGAAATTTAGTTTATTTTTAATTAAATAAGCTTGTGAAAAACTAAAATTGAATTTCAATAATCCAAACTCAAGCTGAGCCATGAGCTAATTCCGAATACGAAAATATAGCTCAGGGAAAGCTCGAATGGGTCTATTTTTGTAGAAAAAGGGCAAGTTCACCAATCAGGACGAGTAGGAGTGCAATGGCATTGTTGATGGCCTCGCAGCGGGAAAACTGAACCCCCCCCGAACCAGAAGGACCGCCCACAAGACGATGGCATCCGATCAATTCTGCTTGGCTTCTGTTTCTTCTTCCCTCGATTTTAAAGAAATTAAACAAATTTAACAGAGATCGGCTCGGGTCCAGTTCAGATCTATAAATATATATATATATATATATATTTATATATATATATATATATAGGGGGTGTGGTTGTATCGTTAGTGAGTACTGAAAATTTGCATCAGAAGATTTGGTAGTTCTGCTAACGAAAAAAATGAACCAAGCTAAGACTAACTTTATAGTAATTTATAACATATAAAACCGCGTCAATCAAAGGAAACTGATCCAAAAATACAATATTTATTCAAACGAACAAGAATTTCATTGTTTTATGGAACATACATGTCATGGATTATACCTTTAATTGCGCTTTCCGTCCCCGAGTTAACAGGAATGGGACTCTTAATTTTTCCGGCGGCAACAAAAAAAACTTCGCTGTATATGGGCTTTTCCAAGTATTTTGCTGGTGTTCACAAAAATCAAAGTTCACCTGTTCCTAACGGCTGCCTTGAAACGTCACCAGAAGCCCATGCCTGATAGTCTTTTACAAGCTGCATAATAATGAAGGAAACTAACTCAGATCATTCTGGATAACCTTTTCACAGTGAACAAAATATAATATATACATACCCATAGACAATGGAAAGGCATAAACCGATCACATATACGTCAAACTAAGAAGGAGACTGCTAACGAATTTATTCGAGTATCTCATTACTATCTCTATCAGCAAGATACCTCTTCATCCCTTAACCAACTCAAAAGGAAAGAAACTTGACATTGTATCAGCTCACTATTTCAGTATCTAGATGTGCACATCGCTAGCAACACATTTACGTTTCAAATTTGGGCTGGGGAGAAAAACCAGCACTATTAGGGTAAAATGAAATTGCCACTCCTTCGGTGGCAATGCACTTTTAAGTTCCACATTAACATTTCTTTCAAGATTGAAGGAATACATATGTAATCAGCCAATGACAAAATTTCAAGACAGTGGAACTTGAGAACTTCAGAAAGATCAGATGAAGTAAATGCATGCACCGGACAGCACAAGAACACAAGACCCACAGTTCACTGAGTCTGTTTGAGCTGCTTGAAAGAAAAATTTAGAGGGAACTTGACCAAACCTGTGCCATAAAGCGAGGAAGCATAAGCCCAAGTATTTGTTCAAGGACTCGCGCTCCTGTTGACTCTATTGCTTCTACTGGAATTGCTCGAAAAGCAAAAGGGA
>CAODLS010677041.1:0-10405 GCA_948243855.1 Flueggea neowawraea | reverse complement strand
AGAGAAACAGGTGAATTATGCAGAGACTTCAAAAGGGTAGTCCTAGAAGGAGTAAAAGAGAATTGCTTTATCAAGTGAAGAGAAGAAGTAGATATAAAGGCTATGGCTTGATAATTTTTACAGACAATACAACTAGTAGAACAAAGCATTGAAGATTATATATAGAGAAGAATTGAGTTTGTGGGTCCAATAGATAGATAACTAGAGGGAGAAGGGAACAAATTGGATTCAATTTGTGTTGGATTTTGTTTGCTGGGTGATGTTGAACTGTAATACACTCGGAAATGCGAAGGTCCGCACTGCGAATGTTAGACGTGTGCTGATGGGTAAAACTCCACGTGGAGGAAAATTAACCAAGTTGTGGTTTTGGACGGTCAGGATGGAGTCACCTGTGTGGATAAGTTTGGAACTGAACTTTGATAATGTCGTCGGAATGGAGAAAAATATGGGCTTTCTGGGTTATAAATGGAAGTTGCTAAATTTGGGCTAATATGATTTTTATACGAAATTAAATTATTGATTTTGAAAACAAATTAGAATGAAATTCCGGCAATATCGTCAGACATCTTTTTAAAAAATTAGAACGAAAGACATTAAAATTAATGAATTTTTTATTGCCTTTTTCTTTCACATATCAAAATAAAAAGACATTATTTGTAATAAGAACACAATAGACTTTTCTAATGAATCGGAATAAAAATACATTATTCTAAAATCAGTGTCTGATCTTTTTCATTAAACAATCTTAGTTTTTAGATTTTCTTTGTCTTGAATTAACTTGTTTCATTGGTATTTGTTGTAGATCATGTCCGCGCACTAAACTCATCGACTAAAGTATTGTCCGCTCTGAGTTCACGGGTAGAGTTGTAAAATTAGAACCAAAACCGGCAAACCGAATCGGAACCGAACCGGTTAAAACCTAAACTGAACCAGAACTGGAACCGGAACTGGCCGACCAAAACCGAACGATTATGGTTTAGGTTCCGGTTCCACCCTTTTAGAAACCGTCGATTCGCCTTTTTAACCGACGTTTTGATTTGGATATTTGAACCGGCGGTACAACCGGCGGTTTCAACGGGTTTTTTTTTTCCTTTTTTTGTTTTTTTTTTCAACTCTATAAATACCCACACTCTATTCTTACTAATTTTACACCATTTCTTCTCTATCAATCTCTTCTACACTCTCACTCACTCAAAAATTTATTTTGCTATAAATTGCTCTTATTAATTATTTATACATTTTATTATTGTAATTAAATTTTTTATATTTCTTAAAGTTATTTTTTGTAATTATATTTTTCAAATTTCTTTTACTTTTTTACTATAGTTTAATTTAGTTATTTTATTATTTCATTACATTTAATTAATATTTGCATATTTATTTTGGAGTAATGGAAAATTTTGGTGGAAATGGAAATTTTGAAAGTTTTGAAGTTGAAAATATTGAAACTCAATAGAGTCAAACTCAACAAATTCCCACCCAAGGGGATGAGGGGGGAGCATGACACTACAATAGCTCCTAGTCGAGACTAAAGGGCTTGAGAACTTGGCTTTTAGCTTGATGACTTTTAGCTTGGTTTCCATAGACGACGTCAATTGTTGTAAACCATGTCCTTGCGCTAGGCCTATCCACTGAAGTATTGTCCGCTCTGAGCTCACGAGCCCTCACAGTTTTGTCCCTGAAAAGACGCCTCAGTGGTTTGAGAGAGAAAGGTACTTATAAGCGACCATTAACATCGACTCTTAGGCGATATGGGCGCATGACACTACAATATTATTTTTAAAATCCATGTACTTAACAAGTTGGTTTAGTTTGTTTTACTGTCCATCCTATTTTTTCCCTGTGACATTGTTCTGAAATACTACAAATTTATTTTTTAATATTTTAGACTACAATAAATTTTTTAAAATAATTTTTTAAAAAATTTAAAAATATAAAAACTTCAAATTAATACTAAAATTTTTAGAATATTTTTTTCTATATTTATTTGTTTTTTTTTTCAGTTGAAAGTTAATATTGACTAAATCATTTTACTTTAATGGAAAGTAAAATATGTTATTAAATTTAAATATCACATGTCAAAATTATATAATGCTAAATATCAACTTACTACAAAAATGTATTCAGTTTATATATGTATAGATTTTTACTAATAGAAACACGTTTGCAACTTGTTGTAAAAATATCAAATTTTTAATTGATTGGAAAATTGACTAAGAATTTGAGATATTTTCATGAACAATCGTGATATTTCATGAGAAATTGATTTTTTTGCCAAAAAAAATAAATTTCAAGTGAGAAAAAATTCGATGTTTTAGAATATATTCAAATATATCCATGTATATCCTTACGTTTCTGTTTCATTTCACATAAAAGTTTGCATTCTTTTATAATAATTTCATGATTAATTTATGATAAAGTCTCAGGTAATAAACAATTGCATCCTGGGAGTTGTTTCAGAAGAGTAACAAAATGCTATTCTACTATTTTTACATGAATCCGAATATCGAAATCTTTTACCTTGTCGAAAATGAGAAACTCTGATTCGGCGAGTGCATACAAATTCCTTGATCTCATCATTAGTTCCCGGTTCCTCATCGCCAAACTGATTGCATGGAAATGCCAGTATTTCTAGACTTGTACCCACACAATGGAACTATAAATACACCATGCTCAAATGAACTAAAAAGTATATGTAAAGATATAAATTGCTAACCTTTATCTTTATACTTTTCATACAATTGATTCAGCTCTATATAATTCGAGTTTGTCATGTCAAAATTTTTGGAAGAATGCATACTGCTCTTATTATTGAATGAACAATATATAATGTTGAGTACATGAGTGAGCTAAACAGAAGTGATAGAGCTTATTCTGATAAAGCAGCTAATCTAATAAAACCAATTCAAAGCTAAAATATATCTGCTAATGTGTGTCGTCTAATTGGAGTTACGGTGGCAGTTGATAAGAAAGAAATTTTGGGAAGCAAAAGTGTTGCTCTTTCTATTATGTTGTGCCTTATACAGGCATATACAAGGTAAGGAAATATACAGGAGATTTATCATGAAGATATACGAGATCAATATAATTACAACAGTCAGCTAAGACTGTTCCTGATGTGTTTGCACTAAATCCATGATATATCACTAATACTCCCCCTCAAGTTGGAGCATGTAAGGAACAAATGCCCAACTTGGACAAGATAACCTCAAATTGTTTCTTGGCCAATGCTTTGGTAAAAATATCTGCTAGCTGATGCTCACATGGGCTGTAATGATGTTCTTTGCAAGCAAATGTTCGCAAACAAAATGAAAATATATCTCAATGTGCTTGGTGTGCTCATGAAACACGGGGTTGGCGGCAATATGCAATTCCGCTTGATTATCACAAAATAACCGCATCGGTTAGGAGTGATGAATACCAAGGGACACCAGAAAAGCTTTCAGCCATAAAAGCTCAGCTATAGTTGCAGCCATGGCCCTATATTCAGCTTCCACTGTGGATCGAGAGACCGTGAGCTGCTTCTTTGTCTTCCAAGAAATAAGCGAAGGACCAAGAGTGACAAAGAACCAAGTGATAGACCGACGGGTCAAGGGACACTGCGCCCAATCAGAATCGCAATAAGTGTACAATTGCAAGTCACTAGAAGCGCGTAAAAGCAATCCTCTGCCTGGGTCACCTTTGATATAATGCAGCACATGGATAATGACCTCATAATGTTCGTGCTTGGGACATTGCATGAACTGAGAAAAGAGTGTGAACCATATAACAAAGCTCCGGTCTGGTAATGGTCAGATACACGAGGCGACCAACAAATCAGTGATAACATGCCAGATCAGTATAGTCAGCACTGTCTGCCTGTGACAACTTATGGTGCGGGTCCATAGGAAAGTCTGCAGGTTTACATTCTAACAAGCCAGTTTCAGCCAAGATATCAAGTGCATACTTACGTTGACTGAGAAACAAACCAGTAAGACTCCTGGCAATCTCGATTCCTAAAAAATACTTTAGCACCAAGAGCTTTAATTTTAAAACAAGAATTGAGATGTGTTTTGACTTGGCTACATGCTTCAGAATCATTTCTTGATAGTATTATATCGTCAACATAAACAAGCAAAGCCAAGAACTTATCACTATGGGTGTATGTAAACAAATTATAATCAGTTTGCGATTGTATGAACCCATAGTTAAGCAAGGCAGATCGCAGCTTAGCAAACCAATTTCGCTGTGATTGATGAATCCCATACAAAGATTTGGTTAAACAACATACCTTGGTCGGCTTGTCAGCATACAAACCTGGGGGCAGCTGCATATACACCTCCTCATCAAGATTTCCATGGAGAAATGCATTAGCCACATCAAGTTGATGCAGCTCCTAACCTTTTGCCACAGCCACAGAAAGAAAAGTTTGGACACTAACCATTTTGGCCACTAGAGCGAAGGTTTCTAAATAGTCCTCACTTTCGATTTGAATTTTGCCGACAACTACTAATCGAGCTTTAAAATGTTCAATGGTCCCGTCAGCATTGTACTTAATTCGGAACACCCATAGACACGACAAGGCTTTCTTTCCAGCTGTCAAGTCTGTAATTACCTAGGTTTCATTTTGTTCTAAAGCTTCAATTTCTTTTCGCATAGCTTCTTGCCAGCGTACATCAGTCATGGCTCCCTTAAAATTACGAGGCTCAATACCAACTTCAATCGCCGCCAAAAATTTCCTGTGTGCAGGAGAAAAATTGTTGCAGGAAATGCAATTAGCAATAGGATAAGGAGTACTTGAGGCCCGATTTGTCGGAGGTGGAGCTGAAGGAGTATGTGTACATAGAGTGTTGCATTGGTAGTCTTGCAGGTATAATGGTGGTTGTCTTTCACGCTGACCACGACCAAGTTCAAATGCAGCCACATGACCAACAACTTCGGGTTGTTGTTGTTGCTCTGGTTAGTGTTGTGGCGAATTGCGAGTATCACTCCCCATGTCATCGGTGAGAGGTTCTGCTTGTTGGTCATCAATGCAATTTAATGGTCCTGCGGAAGGTGAAATTATTGTAGGTAGAATGGGTACTTTGGATCAGTAACTATGACAGGAAGGTGATCACATAGGGAAAACTATCTTCATGGAACCTTATATCCCAGGAGATGAAGGTTTAGTGGGTTTCCAGATCAAACACTTGCCACCCTCTCTGTCCATGGGGGTACCCAATAAAAATACATTTACGACTACACGTAGCAAATTTATCTCGCGACTTCGGCCTAGTATGCGCAAAACACAAGCAACCGAACATTCTAAGATGATCATAGTTGGGAGGTAAGCCAAACAACATTTCATATGGTGTCTTCTAGTTATGGACAACTGTTGGTGTCCAGTTAATGAGATGTGCCGCAGTAAGGATGCACTCACCCCAAAAATCAATTGGAAGTTGAGCTTGAAACTGTAAGGCTCGAGCCACATTTAAGATGTGTCTTTGTTTGCATTCTACCTTCCCATTTTTTTGAGGTGTGTCTAAATAAGATCGTTAATGCAGTATAACATTGACAACAAAGTAGTTAGCCATATAAGCTTGGCAAAATTCTATACCATTATTTGTCCGTATTTGCTTTATAGACTTGTTAAATTGAGTCTTCACCATAGCAATGAACTGTTGAATAAGTTTGGGCATTTCACTCTTTTTTTCCATAAAAAAAACCATATTGCGCGATTGAAATCATCAACGATAGTTAAAAAATAGTGTGCACCAGATAAAGAAGACATGGAATAGGGACCCCATACATCACAATGTAATAAATCAAAACAATCTTTAATTTTGTAATTACTATCAGCAGAAACATTGCGAGTTTGTTTGGCTCGATAACAAGGTTCACAAACTGTCGTCTTATTATCTTTAATATCATGAATGAAGGAAAGGCTTTTATTAGAAGAATGCTCCAATCGTTTGTGCCACACACTTCGAGAAGGAGTAATTTGAGTTGTAAACGCCATTCTCTGAAACGGTTTGTTCACATACACTCCTTGTTGCTCACCCAGACCAATCAACGTCCTCGAGATGGGGTCCTGTATCACGCACAATCGATCAGTGAAAGTGACTTGACACTTTGTAGCATGTATAAGCTGAGCAACGGAAACCAAGTTACAACCCAAATTAGGCACATAAAGTACATCATTAATGACAAAATTAGGTCCTAATATAACTAAACCACGCTTCACAACATTGATTTACACACCATTAGGCAAGCCGACAGGTGAAGGTGCAATATTTTCAAGTTCAGTCAAAATATCTAAACATCTAATCATGTGTTGAGAGGCTTCGTTATCAATGAGCCATTTAATAGAGTGTTCAGCTTTACCAGAAAGAGTTTCTATCTTACACTGTGATGGCTCTACTAGTGATAACAAATGTTGTACCACATCTGGAGTTAAGTCGGAGATGGAGAAACCACTAGATGATGAAGTCCCTGCACTTTGAGCTGCATTTTCAGATGCACCTACTGGAGCATTTCTATTACGTGCACCACGCCCTCTGCCTCTACATCTGCCTTGGTTCTTCGGATACCTAACAATCCAATAACAAGTGGATATATCATGATCCGACTTTCCACAATGGGCACATCCTGGTTTATCTCCACTTGTCATTGTACTAGTTGATGCAGAAGTCATTTTTTGTGGTGCCTGAACCGCATATCCCACAGCTTCTGATCGTTCATCATGAGAACATATAATGGCATTGTGGGTTTCCTCTTGTGCTACCATGGAGTAGACATGATTGATTGTTGGCAGTGGACTAGTATTCATAATTTGAGAACGAAGATTTCCAAATACCACATCATCAAGCCCTATAAGAAACTGATAAACATGATCTTTTTCTGATTTCTCCACCAAAAATCTTGTAACTGGGCATTTATCTCCAATTGAACAACACAGGATTGAACGAAATCACTTTCAAGCTCATCCCATAAAGCTCTCAGTTTTGTGTAATATGCTCAAATAGTTTTCCTTTGCTGCTTCACACTCAACAAACTAGCCTTCAAGTGATACTACTTTGGGATGTTTGCTACGGCATATCGCTTCTGCAAATTTTCCCACAATTCTTTAGTCGATTCAAAGTAAGGAATCACTGACTGCAAGTTTGGGCCTATAGTATTATGAATCCAACCATTGATCGTATAATTGCATACTTCCCAAGCATAAAATTCACCAGATTATAAATCAGTCGGTTTCTAAATGGACCCATTGATAAAACTCAATTTATGTTTTTCCTTCAATGCGTTTTTCATGGCCTTCGACCAGCTATCATAATTTGCTTCGCCACTCAACACAACATTCGTCAAAACAATCCCAGGATTATCAGAAGCCCGAACAAAATACGGTGACCTTGGATTGTTGATTTTGAGCGGTTTGTCGCTAGTACCGACCATGGCGAAGAACAATACTGAAATAAAGGTCTAGGCTTAGCAGAAGGTAAATATTTTTTTTATCTTCCTAGGTTTTGCTCTAATACCATGATAAGAAAAAAATTTTGGAAAGCAAAAGTGTTGCTCTTTCTATTATATTGTGCCTTATATAGGCATATACAAGGTAAGGAAATATATAGGAGATATGCACTGAAGATATGCAAGATCCGTATAATTACAACAGCCAGCTAAGCGAGTTCTTGATATGCTGAGCTAAATCCCTGATATATCGCTAATAGCAGTAGGACTCTAACATCCCCCCTCAAACGGAAGCCGGATTGGAGAGAATGCGGAGCTTGCCTCAGAGAAAATGGAAGCAGTCATTGGCTAACAGTTCAGTGAAGATATCTGCCACTTGATCAGCACTTCAAAGAAAATGAACCTGGATTTTGTCGGTTGTGACTTGTTCTTGTATAAAGTGATAGTCGAGCTTGATGTGTTTAGTTCCAGCATGGAAGATGGGGTTTGAAGTTAAGTGAATTGCATTGACGTTGTTGTACCATAGTGAACAAGGTGTAGAAGGACAGAAACCCAATTCACCTAATAAAAAGGGAGGTCCAAAACACAGGCTATAAGGTTTATTGTTGACAGGATTAGAAATAAAGCCCAAGGGTGGAAGGAGAAATTGTTGTCACATACAGGGAAGGAGGTATTGGTCAAGGCAATCCTCCAAAAGTTGCCAAAGTACGTTATGTCAGTGTTCAAATTGCAAGCTGAATTCTTAACAAAGTGGAAGAGCTCATTAGGAAATTTTGATGGGGAACTGATATGAACAAGTGGACGGTTCATTGGGTAGGTTGGAATAAATTGACTTTGTTAAAAGAAAGAAGGAGGCATAGTCCTTAGAGAGATGCAATGCTATTGTCCTACAATGTTAGAAATTTATAGAGGATTCCACACTCTAGAAATTATGTTTAGTGTCATCACTAGAAGTTAAGAATGTTTACCATATTTCTAAAACACATAACATAGATTTTGTGGAGAAGAAAATGGAATGAGGTGTTCTTCTTGGAAAATTATTGTTGCAATGAATGATGGGTTGATGCTTGATGAAGCGTACAAGATCAGCTCAAAAGAAATCCCAATCTAGTTCTAAACATTAGCAGTTAATGATTTCTGGTTTTTAATGATTTTTTATGATTTCATACATCTAAATATTTTAGAACATTTTATTTGTGGGTGAGATCAAAATTCTGGGTCATAAGTATCTTAGCTTTTGTAGTTTTTCTTGTTTTTCTTTTGCTAGTTTTGGATTTCATATGTTTTAACCTGATAAAATAGGTCTAGGGGAATTTTTGTCATTAAAAATTCATTAAACTGAACCAGTCGACATGTCAGCACTTCACTAACAAATCAATAACAGATCATGAATGTGAGGACTTAAGTATAATCCGTTTTTAAACTTTAAAGATGTGTTTGTAACATTTTCAAAACATGAGGACTTACCTGCTAATTAGGAAAAATCTAATGGACTCTGAAAATATTTTTCCTTATTTTTATTATTTATTTAATT
Source organism: Flueggea neowawraea (assembly GCA_948243855.1). Lineage (NCBI taxonomy): Eukaryota > Viridiplantae > Streptophyta > Magnoliopsida > Malpighiales > Phyllanthaceae > Flueggea > Flueggea neowawraea. The sequence goes on along the minus strand of CAODLS010677041.1, from coordinate 1,446 downwards.
TATTTCCAATTAGGATTTGGGTTGGAAGAAGGCACATATGTAAACGTTTATTTTGAGAGGTGACCATTTCTTCCTCTTTGGTCATTCGAACCAGAACGTGGATAACAAATTTCTTTGCTATTTTTTGACTTTCTTCTATTATTATGTGTAATTAAACTCGTATCTAGTCGATTTACATTCAAATTTCAATCCTAATTGTTGTGAGACTTTTGTTTTCACTGTTATCAAATATTTCGAGTATTTGTTCAGTTTATGTAGTTTAGTTCCTTTATTTTTATTTCTGTCGATTGATTGATAGAGTCTGTTAATTCATTAACTGAAATAGTATATTGCTAGTTAGAGTTAGTTGAGTCGTTCTTGTTAATTATAATATAGATAGCGAATAACTTGAATGAATGTGGCTGGACAACTTTCAAAGTGATGAAACTGAATAATCTAGTTGAAATGAATCGCGGTGTTTTTTGTTTTACTAGATAGAATAGGGGACTATTTAATACTTAATGCTTCTATAGATTAAATTTTGCAGGGCGTACCGTGACTTGTTCAGTGGTTAGAAAATAGTATGCATACTGTCTTAAGGCTATCATAAAATTAAGGAGATATCAGCCACTTGAGTGCGCCAGCGATAATTATAACCATGTCTATTAAAATGTTCGATATTCATTTTTTATGTTTGCAATCAACTGAAAGATTACATAGAGAAATACTTTGACTAGGCATTTGTCATGACTGTTTTCAGCCATATTTTTATTGTTGTTTTTATTTATTTTCAAACTGATATTTTATTTTATTTTCGGCCCACTCTCGTTTTCAGCTTCTTTCACATTTTCTGCAAATTCATTTTATTTTTCTTGTTCTCCGGATAAACAAGTTCACTTTGGTCTCTACGAATCAACACTATTCCAATTGCTATACTCGGTTTTATTCACTAAACAAATATTTTATTTTTGGTTTGCAACTATAATTTTTGTATCATGAGAAATTAAAATATATGGATGGATGGGAAAAATTCAAATGCATATATTAATTACATTCGTAAAAGGTGTATATTCTGGATATTGATGAATTAAGTTCATGTTGCCAATATTGAAAAAAGTTTAGAGGATTTAAATGAGGTAATTACAAGCAATATTTGACTTCCGTTATTTGTATTTATTATATTCAAATCTGTATATTATATGCACCTAACATTTTCCCTAAGTTAAAACGTGTCAAACAAAAATTGAAGACTTCCTATTTCTTTTTGCTTTTCATGCCACGTACAAAAATTGATAGGCTGCATGTATCTTTGTGCTTTTGCTTTACTTGGTATATATAAATTAATATAAACTTCAGTGCTCATCTTGTGTATTGCTCAACTCCTACCTAGCAATTCATTGGTTGAAAGCAAAGGGAACTGGTAAGTTTATATTAATTCTTCTCTGTTCATTTCTATTACATTAATTT
>CAODLS010677018.1:0-26397 GCA_948243855.1 Flueggea neowawraea | reverse complement strand
GTGGAAGATGGAATCCCCTTGTAGATCCTTCTTCTCCCATTTCAGGAGCCTTAAGTGACCATCAAAGGTTAAAACTTGCTAATAGACAACGTTGCCGAACTGAAGTCCTGAGTTTTGATGGAAGCATCCTGAGGTATGCCTTCGTGAAATGTTACTGCTGTGTTGAGTTTGTTCTTCCTCCTATGTGCTACATTCCACTGTTATGTGGGTTATCGTTTTCTCTTACATTCATCATTTGATGACTCATAATCATTTTCCAATTTCTTTTAGCTTTTATATTTACCGATCTATGGATCTATCTTCAATCTCTGAGCGTAGATGTGGAACTTGAAAAATTGAATTCACACATTGAAGACAATGGGAAACTTTTTGTGCTTACAAATTTCATCAGCATGCCTTGTTCAAGATCGAAAGATAAATTACTAAATATTATCACTGTACTTCCAATTCTTTAATATGACATATAATTCAAGAATGCTTTATTCATATCTTCTACAATATTCCAGATCTTATGCTCTAACTCCAGTATATGAGGCTGCAACAAGGCCCATTGAAGAATCTCCTCCAGTGAATACTACAAAACCTGACCCCGATGAAGGAGATACTAGAGAAGTAGTCCTTCCTGGAGTCAATCTTATTTTTGACGGCTCTGAATTGCACCCTTTCGACATAGGTGCTTGCCTGCAGGCTCGTCAACCAGTTGCCTTAATTGCAGAGGCTGCATCAGCTTCTGCTGCAATTAGATAGATCTTTCTGCTATTCTATTGATTGCTTGGGAGTAGATAGAAGAACCTACCGATGTTCTATTTGGATATCATCAAAGATGATGCCTTTCTGACCAGTGCCGTTCTCATTGTTGTTTGACCTGTTTCATCTTTGGTGTTTAAGGTAAAAACAGAATGTCCTTTTTATTTGAACTTGGAAGACAATAGCCTCAGTTCTTACTATGTCGATATTTAAAAGATATGTTGTTATATCAAAAGTGCTTCTTCATTCTTCATGGTGTTTCTTTGGTAAATGCAGGTGCCATTATTTCAAGATTTTCGGAGAACCTGGTTGCTCCAAGCTAATTTTGTGGAATAAATAGAAGAATGTTGTTTTACGAATGTATGCCTAATATTTTTGTGCCTGACATGAAAACTCTGCCGACATAGCCAATTAGCCATAGCTAGCAATGGAAGTATGAAGCTTGATCTGTTCATAATGTCGGTGGAATTGCGCCACAGTCTGAGATTCTGTGACTTTCTCTGCATGCAATGTTTTGAGGTCGTGCTTTCTGAATGCTTACAAGTGAAAAGAACTCTCCATGATATGGCGAAAAAGAAAACCTACCGTACAAAAGAAACTATTTGTTTGGTCGAAGTCAATAGAAAGTTCCTAACCTTTTCTGTCAATTGTAATTTTATCGATATTGGTTTGGTATTATGAACTGATATGAGCTCCTTTGGAAGACAATATGGGAGAAATTGTCGTCATCGTCAACTTGAGTTTCCAGATTTCACTTCAATCTGGATTTGATCGTTAAAACGTTTACTACTTCCATCTGTGAAATCTACGAAATAAACACAAATCATTTTAAGGCCATGAAATTGGATCTATGAATCATACAAAACAAAAAGCCCTCTGTAGGATATTTCGCGGGCAAGATCTCAATACCCTCCATATATCTCTTCTCGGGGAAAGGCGAAACCCACGTGTCAATACCTGCAAACGAAAAGGTCCAAACAAGGTTTTCAACAGGACGGTCATAATGTTCCTTCTCACTCACCGTCAACTGCGCCACTGCAGAACGTGAGTACATAACAATCCCACAAAAACGTCAAGCAACACTCTGCGAGTCAAGACCACCGTCACACTCCTACTCAACCGTTCACGTGGCGGACATGAATTGGCATCACTCGCTTCCATACCGCTCTCCATCCCTGTATTCATAAAAATAACAAATCTATCTAACACAAATACTCGAACACATACTTTCACTCACTGATCAGAATCCAAACTCAAAAGTTGCCTTTTCACTCTCCACTTTCTTCCCAAACAGACAAAGCGAATATGCTTCAGCTATCCCTCTCCATTCTGATTCCAAGCTCCTCGCTAAAGTACCTCTCCTCTTCTCCTCTTCGTCTTCTGGTTCTTCTCCTGTCCTCTCCATGGGATAATACGTTACATATTATCATCTAAAATATTTGCATGTATGTGATTTTTTTTAATTTTATTTTCTTTGTTTTGGTTAGGTTGAAGCTAAGTAAACAGGTGTCGAGTCGTCGTGCGCAACGAGTTTCGAGTTCGGCGAGAGGAGGTGAAGCGAGGAGTTCGACTTCTAATGCGTATAGTGGGAGTGCTCAACGGCGTGTGCTTCAGGTGCTAATTGTTGTTCTAAACATCTTATCGTACGACGCCGTTTGGATTTTTTAAAATTGATGAATATTGTGTTTAATAATATCCAGGAAGAAGAAGCACCTCAGATGTCGGAGACAAGTCCTTCGTTCAGGACTTTCCCTGGTCAGCCATATCCGCTTGGTGTGTCAGAGGTTGATAATGGAATCAATTTCGCTCTCTTTTCGCATCATGCTACTGCTGTCACTCTCTGCCTGTCGCTTCCTCATAGGTAACTTTTGTTTTCTTCTTTTTAATTCCTTTTCGATTCATGCGTTGAATTTGTGCTTTAAATTGCAATCCTAGGAAAGAAAACGAGGATGAATTAGACTGCCCTTACGGATTTTCGAAAATTTTGTGTCACAATAGGAGCACAAATTTCTCTGTTTTTGTTGATGATTTTTTTTCCTTTTATCTATTTTCTTAATATTCCTATGCTAGGAGAGGAATATAGCGATAGTCAAGTAAGCTAGGGACTAAAAGTAGTCACATTTTAGTCAATCCATTCTCGCCGCTTTTTTCGAGGATGAAAGTTTTCTACTAGAATCAAGGGAATGTAATGTGGCCAGGGGAAGGTGATGTAGTTTCATTTTCTGGTATGCGCTAATATTTTCTTTATGGGCTTTCAAATTACTTGATTCTCTGTTCACATATAATATGCTAATTTAAGTTTACCCTACCACATGCTCTGCCAAACATATTACATTTATTGATGTGACATTTCTTAGGGGGGAAGAATAACATGCAGGATGGTGGACTGGTTGAGTTAGCTTTGGATCCTCATACAAATAAAACTGGAGATATCTGGAACATCTGTATCGAGGTAGGCTTGCTATCAAGTAGCTCATAGATTTACTTTCCCAGTTTCTTTTGGCTCTCTCTTTAGTTTAGCATTGTAACTTGTTTTGCATAACCTTCTTATTGCTTCTCAATAGTGAAGACTGCTTGGTAATTTTACAAATTTGTTTCATATGGTCCGTGTGAATTGGCCTAGAGTTGTTAGAATGTATTTTTTCTTGGAATTTTGCTTGCTCTATTACCCCAAAGGAATCAAGCTTTGAGTGAATAAGGGCTCTTTTTAGCTCCATTGCATGACTTTGGTTTCCGTTGGAACTAGCAATCTGTAAACTAGTATTTTCTTACTCTTCATCGTTGAGTTGTCCTGATAACCGTTACTTATGTTTGTTTCCCTTGTATTGATACTATTTTCTAGTGCAGGATTTGCATCGCAGCAATGTTCTTTATGGTTATAGGATAGATGGTCCTCGAGATTGGCGTCAGGGTCATCGATTCAATAGCAGTATTGTCCTTATAGATCCTTATGGTAAGTTGATTGAAGGTCGCCGTTTTTTTGGAGACAGCAAGCATAAATTAAAAAAATTTCTTGGGACTTTTGATTTTGATAGCTTACCTTTCGACTGGGGAAGTGACTACAAGCTTCCTAATATACCAGAAGTAAGCCGAGTTGATTGCATGGATGAATTTTCATGTGCATTGCTTCTTCTCCCAATCTGCGTTATCACAAGTTTTAGATGACTTTTTTCACCTTTTTATATAACTTTCTTCTGTTGCTGTATACATTCTTACCATGCATCTTGTAGCATCTCAATCTTTTCTTTTCATATATTTATTTCTTGTTGCAGAAAGATCTTGTTACATATGAAATGAATGTTCGTGCATTTACTGTTGACAAGTCTAGTGGTTTGGATCCAAGTGTTTGTGGAAGTTACCTTGGAGTAATTGAAAAGGTGATGGTTTGCCAAACTGACCTAGATAATTTTCTGATGAATAGCTTCTGGAAGGTTGATTCTTTATCAGAGTCAATAATGTATGTCCTTAATAAGATGAACTACAGATAAAGTCTGGTCTGGAAATTGTTCTTACTAAAATTTTACCTTGTTGGGTGATACCTTTACCAGTGGTAGATGCAGTTGCCATCTTCCTACTATTTTTAAATTTATATTTCCTTTTGTTGTGCTATATTGGAGAAATTCTGACATAAGAATATGTCCTAGTTACCATGCAAACCAAAGAAATGGCTGGTAGTTTTTGTTTACAAGTGATCCTGTAGAAATCGGAGACTACAAATACTGTTATTTCCTGATGCGTTTTTCAATTCTTTGTTCAGATCCCACACCTACTGGAGCTTGGTGTTAATGCCGTTGAGTTGCTGCCTGTGTTTGAATTTGATGAGTTTGAGTTTCAAAGGCGCCCAAACCCCAGAGATCACATGGTAAAGTAAAATATATGGTTTTTATCTTAGATTTTTCATTTTCTTTTGGTGGGTTAATTTGATTTACTAGACTGAATGTTAAATTATTTTTGTTTTTTTTTTCTTTATTTTAGATAAACACATGGGGCTACGATAAATTTCTTTGCTCCTATGAGTAGATATGCTAGTGGTGGTGGTGGACCTTGTAATGCCTCTAGAGAGTTTAAGCAAATGGTTAAAGCCTTGCATGCTGCTGGGATTGAGGTATTGGCAGATTTTGGAGCACTTACTTCAAAATTGATTTTATTTTTCTTTATCTACATTCCAAGTTTATCACAATTCACAACCACTTAAACAGCTCACTTAAACTTTTATATGTCTGCAGGTAATTTTGGATGTGGTTTACAACCATACAAATGAGGCTGATGATGAAAATCCTTATATTACTTCATTTCGCGGCATTGATAATAAGGTATTAAGGGTACTTGCTGTTCTTTTTCCTTATACAACTTTAGTGGATCCATATTGGTTTCTTATAATTTCACTGCACTTTTGTTTTAGCTATTTGTGAGGTGGTAATAATCCCCAAAATTTTTGTAATGGTTACTTGTGTATATACAACTATGTAGAAAACTAATAAAAAGTCCAAAATATCCTTGTTTAATTTAAAGACAATTACTTAAATAATTGTTTCCGCCATAATTTTGCAGTTATTGCAAAAGGAATAGAATCATGCAAAAGGAAACATTGAGAGCAAATTATGGAGGTGATAAAATCAAGATCAAGAAGAAAAATAGATTGTAGAAGAAGTTGCAGGAAAATAGGAAACAAATGCAGTCTTGAGGGGGTGGCAAAATCATAATTACTGCCTTGGGACCAATTAAAATTAGAAGAGCAAATCAAGGAGGACAACAACCAAGAAGGAACAGATTACAAACAGAAAGGCAAGCCTTTGCGGGGAGTGACAAAAACGTAAATATCACTTTGGAGACCAAGGGACCTCCAGGAACGATTGCAGCAGCATAACTCCATTTACTGAAATTTTGGAACCAAAAGAAAAGTCATGATATTGCAAGGGACAAGAGGAATAATTTGCAAGAGTAATTGGTGGAGTTTTAAACGTGACTCTTGGTAGCCAATCAAGCAAAATATTATAAATAGGGGCACATTACATTGGCAAAATAACCTCTCTCAACCTCTCTAACAATAATACAACACTCTTATGGGTTAATTTATCTTTTTATTTATTTTTATTCTTTAACCTTAGCCTCTTTTTTGTTCTTTATTTTTTTATTAAGTTCTTGTACTCAACTTTTGATTTCAATAAAGCTTTTAATTTTTCATTTCATCATTGTATTCTTGTTATTATTACGAAAGACGCAAGAGACCCACAACGAATGATTTATGTCATTTGATCATTTCAAATTGTTTGATTAAGAAGTTTGATTTATCGAGTGCGTTTTTCAATCACTTTTAATTTTCAGTTTAAGAACACTATATTTTCTTAGCACGCTCGCAATCCAATTCAAACTCACCAAATGACAATATTGTATTCTCAAGTTTCAAATAAAAAAATGGAGAACAATAATAAAAATTAATAATTCAAAAAGAAAGAAGAAAAAAAACGGTGGGCATCAAAAGAAATTAAATAAATAATACTCCTATTACATTAACAACTAAAAACAAAAATATCACTCCTGCAATAGAACCCACATTAAAACAAATAAAAGTAATAATTTAAATTCAAATTTCAAACTAAAACCTCCTATACTTGAAAACGAAAAATAAACACAATACTCTTTCTTTAGGATTTTGTATTTTTTTTCTTCTAAATAGCAATTTTATGTGTGTGCAACATAAGAAAATTTACATTAATCAAATAGAATACTCGAATTTTTTTATGCATATATATTATCTTGAATATAATTTCGTTCTTTAAATTTATTCTATATATAAATATACAGATATGAAAAAATTAAAGAACATGTACAAATTATTTTTGCTTTTCAAAATTCCTACTATTTTAAAACTTCTATTAAGTAGTGGTAATGAAAGATGAATTATTAGTTCCACAGTTAAAACCTAGCTATTAATGGTAATGTCAGTGACATGAAAGATGTTAGCTAAAGTCCTTATTCTCATTGTTACAAAAAAAGTCCTTATTCTCTTCGAATAGGATTCAAAACTTTTATTCAATTAGGATTAAGATTAGATCAAAAACGCTAATAAACTAAAAGTTCTTATTCAAACTGAAAATGTAATTTTTAAAAGAAGATTTTTAGTAAAAATAAAAAAATAGATAATTTAGACAAATAAAATTGAACCAAACTACTCAATTTGGAACAAAAAAAAATCGTTGCTGGAGGACACAAAATTGAACTCAACTATGTATAGAGATTATATAAAGCTTAAAATAAAATTAAATCATAATTAAATCAATATCAGTTAGTAAAACAAACTATATTGTAACATATTTTCAAGCAAATTATTTTTAAATAATTTATATATACTATATATATTAAAATTGTCTTGGAGAAAAATTGTTTATCATGCCATTATTATTCAAAAGTTTCTTGATCTCTCATATTGTAAGTACATTTGCAGGTTTATTATATGGTGGACGTAAACAACAATGGCCAGTTGCTTAATTTTTCTGGATGCGGTAATATAAATATAAGCTAGATGCCTTCTTTTTCTTTCTTTTGCTTTCCATTACTTCTTGTAAGCCTGTAAACTCTTTCATTCAATTTGAGCTGCTTTATTTGATTCGCGTGTAGTAATCATCAGGCAATGATCATCTAGTGGATTATGTTTAATATTAGAGACAGAACAACATAGAATGTCTTAAATCCATATATTCTCTTTTGACCATAATCTAAAAAAAAAAAAAAAGGGACAACACTGCTTATTTGAGCTAAACTTCTAGATGATGAACCTCTGTAATCTGGAGTTCAGGGCTAATGGGCATATTTGCTATAAAAATGTTGATTATAGATAAAGTGGCTTTTACTGTTGATCCTGGTGGCATATTAGTGAGTTTGCTAGACATTGAGGGGTTTCATGTGGATGTTCTTTTAGAGACTTAGATTTCAATTTTCTGGTCTTTCTATGTGAATCGGTTAAAATTGACTCTAGTCCCCTTATTATTGCAAGTAATGGGTGCACAAATTTATGATGGGCCTCTTTGGTGGACAAGCTGTGTGTGTTATTGGTGTTGATCAGCACCCAAGAAGAGTCTAAAATGTGCCCTTTGGTTTACCAATCAACACCATGAACTTGACTGCAAACATGCCCATTGTCAATTCAATTTCTGCTTTGAGAAATGAAGTCAAAATAATACTGATGTAAATTAAATTTCTATATAACTGAATTTTTCCCCATCCTAAGAAGTTTCAGATCATTGTCATGCACTTTTAAAGTTCTTAGTTGTGCTGTCTTGTTTTTTGTCTTCCAGGATATACATTAAACTGTAATCATCCTGTAGTCATGGAACTCATCCTAGACAGTTTAAGACACTGGTATGACCAAATTACTTTCTAAAAAACTTGGGTGTTATAATTGCTCGTAGCATAATATGTAAGCATCCAGTATGAATGCATACCAGCTTAAGTTTTCTGATTTCTTGATTGACGATCTCTTTTTTTTTTATTTTTACATGAATAAGTTGGAATTTTTTAGTGTGGATGCATTACACAGACATCAATCAAGTTGCTTGATACTTCCATTGTTTTAACCAATACTTTAAATTATCATGTAAATTGGGAGTTCAATCTTGCAAGAAGTCTATATTTTGTGAAACACACGTAGAAATTTATAGCAATATGTGTATATCTATTCTGAATTTCAATTTTTTTTTTCATAATTTGTCTCAATCTTATTCTAATAGAGAATTGCAGGGTCACTGAGTATCATGTGGATGGATTTCGATTTGACCTTGCTAGTGCACTTTGCCGAGGTTCAGATGGCTTTCCACTTAATGCTCCTCCTGTTATCAGAGTAAGATGTTCAGATGCATCCCCCGACAAAACTGATTGGCACATAACAAAAATTGTGAGACTGAATAAATGAGTGCTATATTTATTGCTTCTTCAGTTATTTATAGTTCTTTGACATTCACAGGTGTTCATTATCCTCACCGTCAACTGTCAATGAATAATTATGTTTGCAATTAATTATGAATGAAAATGTGAAATGCAGGAGATTCCAAGTTATTATCTGCTTGAGTGCTATTGTCAGTTTTTTGAATCAGTTGCTTTATTTTCTTGTTGAGAATGCTCTAATATCAATCGTCATAATTTAACTAATCAGGCAATTGCCAAAAACTCTATTCTATCAAGATCTAAGATTATTGCAGAGCCTTGGGACTGTGGTGGTCTTTATCTTGTCGGAAAATTTCCAAACTGGGACAGGTAATTATGCATGCAATTGCTAGCCATTCTACTTGTTAAATAATAAAAAATCCTTTATCGAAATCAGAAATTATTTCCTGACAAGAAGTTAAACTTATAGGCTAAATATACTTTGACCTTTGCCATATGCAAGAAAGTGTTCACCAGTAATTTGCTTTAGTTGACATGATAATTTGGATATTTCTGTTTTACTTTTGGTGTTCTGTTCAAAGCTAGTTCCTTTCAGATAACTTCATGCTCATGAAGCATGATACCTACCAATTATTCTTTCTATGCAGGTGGGCTGAATGGAATGGGAAGTATCGTGATGACGTTAGAAAATTCATTAAGGTGATGCAAGTGCTAAAAGTTCACTAGCAAATATGAGTGTAGTACTAATTGTCCTGTTATGATTGTTAACATTAACATAACAAAAATGTACTACAAGAGCCATAAGTGGAAATCATTATTTGGGTGGAAACTAATGGCTTAATGCCATTATGTCAACATATTGCATTCTTTAACTCATCCCGAACACAAGCAATGTGTATTTTTTTTTGTATTTTGTGGTGGTATTTTCTTTATCATCACTGTATATATTGTTTATTTATGATAATTATGTTAGCATTTTCTTTATTTTGGTGTTTAATCTCATTATTCAATTAAACTGCAAATAGAGGTCACTTCTTCATTTTATATCTTCTTTATATTTCAGTGTCTTTTTTTTCTCTCTTTTGCCCATGGAATATTTTACTATCTTAATCCCTTTATTGGTATACATGTAAATAGGGTGATTTTGCTACTCGTGTTTCTGGATCTGCAGACATGTACAGAGTAAGTCTTATTGCTGTTGTTAGCACAAGTATTTTTATAGTAGTATATGTAAATATGCATCCTTCATAATATTTCAAGAGAATATGATATATTTTAGTGAATAAATCTAATCACAGTTACAGTGACTCATTGATTTTGCTCATTCTACAGGTGAATAAACGCAAGCCTTATCATAGTGTTAATTTTGTTATTGCACATGATGGTTTCACACTGCGTGATCTTGTTTCATATAATTTTAAGGTACTCAGAAAAGCGTCAGGCCATTTATTTGATTCAGAGCATTAAATAGCCTCCAGTTTTCACCTTATGCTTATTGGTTTTGCAGCATAATGATGTTAATGGAGAAGGCGGAAATGATGGTAGCAATGACAATTTCAGCTGGAATTGTGGTTATGAAGGTAAATTTTTGATGTTATTCTCAAAATTTATTTTACTTATCTGTATATTTGAATATTACAGCCAATCAAACAAGTTTTAAACAATTTGGCATTTGCTACCATTCAAAATACAATTTTAAATATAATATGCATTTTCGTTCTTTCATGTGGATCTAAACTTGTCTCAGTTATTAGGAAAAGAATCTGTTTGATATAGTCGTGAATTTTTTATTTATGTTATTTTATTTTATTGTAAGATGCTAATCATGATTATTCTTCAATTTTGACAGGAGAAACTAATGATCCAAATGTTAAAGCATTACGTTCCCGGCAGATGAAAAACTTCCATCTGGCACTAATGATATCTCAGGCAAGTACAAATCTGTCAATTTACATCATATAGATAATAATTTTAGTTCTTACCAGATAGGAATGTATAGAAGGTGTTTCATTGATTATCTGGTTTGGGTTACTAGTTCTAATTTCACATATAAGATTGAAATACATATTTTTATGGTGCTATTACATTAGGGTGGTTTATAACAGACTTTTCGAAGCAGTGCATCTCTTGCAATTTATTGATGAGCAATATATTGTATTCTTTGATGTCATTTTCATGTGCCTTCTAACTGCTTTAATAGGTTTAACACAAACTTTCTTTAGGCTGAAGAACACTTTTAGGATAATAATCATCAACACAGTTCCAACGATTTGATTATAAAAGTGTGTATCATCAGGGAATGCCAATGATGCTCATGGGAGATGAATATGGCTACACTCGCTATGGGAATAACAACAGTTATGGACATGATACTAGTGTTAATAATTTTCAGTGGGGAACTGTAAGTTTTCATATTTTCTTTCTTTTTTGGTTTGTGGGGAGTTTAGTCCAGTTAATGGCTAAAGACCATATTTTTCTCTCAAGGCAGTTGGATACACAAAAGAGTAGTCATTTCAGGTTTTTCTCAGAGGTGATAAAGTACCGAAAAATCCATGAAGTATTTAGTCATGAAAATTTTATCAGCAAAGTGAGTCCTTTTTACCAGATTTTTACTCTACTTTGCCTTATTATCTGTTTTGTGAAAATCGGCATTAGTATCAGTTTAAACAATCATTGAAACATTATGTTTGCAGAATGATGTGACATGGCATGAGGACAACTGGGACAACTATGAAAGCAAATTTCTTGCATTCACGTGAGGCTTCTTAGTTCTTTCTTGTCTTCTTGGTAAAATGTTGTGTTGTTTGATCTGTGTCAATATTCTTTGCAATACATGCTCTCTCACATTTCTTGAATCCCTTGATCTGTTTATGGTTTGATGTTCACGTCAGTCTCATTCTCCTGCATCCTATTAAGAGAGAAGAAAAACAAAAGTATACAGTGATCTCTTGTTTTGTGTTTCACTTCAAATGTTATGCTGCATAGGCATGTAGATCAGTTGATGGTTTGTGGCTGAAATAATGGGATTTGCATCGGCTATTTGAACCAGTATATTTGGATACATTGCTTATGTTTCTTTTGTTATGGACATAAAAATATATGCTTCCCTATTATCTGTACATATTATAAACAAAAAAGTCTAGCAATTGTGCTAATTGGCTGCTCATGACAGGCTTCATGACAAAAATGGAGGTGATATATATCTGGCATTCAATGCTCACGATTTTGTTGTTGAAGTGACAATTCCTGCATCACCATCCAAGAGGCGTTGGGTTCGTGTGGTTAGTTATCATTCCCTTTCTGAGTGAATACAAATTTGTTCATCATTAATTTGTCAGCTTATATATGTCACCTTCCATAGAATTACTTGATTATATTTTTAGAACCACTATATGCAATTGATCTTCTGGCCGATTTCGTTATGTTTGAACTCAAGCAAACTGCAAATGATAGACATGATGTAAGCCTGATATCCTTAATTTTCCATTGCGCTTCTTGTTGAAGCATTCTCACATGCATCCATTGTAGGTAAAATAGACTCTGAAACCTTTTCTTCTAATTTTATTTCTTGTTTGTTGGATAAAATGTTGTGTGTGCTCTGATGAGTTTTCATTTCCCGGCCTACTTTCACCCTTAGTACACTAGCTTTCCCCTCTCTATAATTGATTTCTGAAGCTTAAATTCTCTAATATATAAGCATCAGATCTAGAAATGATGCTGTATGTTGCCTGATAAGGTTATGGGATTTCCACTCTTGTGCAGTGATATAATTTCAGGGTTTATTTTGTGAATGTCTGGTCCTCTGCATTATTGTTTACTATACTCTTCCTTCTGAATTTATTACTAGCTAATGTTTATAATCTGTGGATAACGGGGTAAAACCTATGTGAATTGCAGGTGGATACCAATCTTGAATCTCCAAACGACTTTGCCCCTGAGGGGGTCCCAGGCATTGGGGAAACATACAGTGTAGCTCCTTACTCTTCAATTCTTCGTGAATCTAAGGTAGCATGAATTTGTGCTTCTAATCGATGAGGTTCATGTAAAGGCTTTCTCTCCTCTGGTACACGTCTCAGCTGGATAAGGCAAACGATACAGAATCCCCATGAAATTTAGTCAATAAGGTCGCAGACGGCAGACAGCATGGTGTTGTATCCTGCTAACCACATATATATGTTATAGCAATAGATCTAAAGATTCAGTTTGTACCACAGATATAACATTCTGCGCTGCTGGCATTGCAACATGTATATCTCGCATATGTTTGTTGTTTACGAGGCGCATGACATGCGCTTTAGAGAAGTACATGCGTGAAAAGCTGAAACATTTTCTGTTTTGGTTCCCAATTCGATTTGTCTTAAATCACCAATTTGGGGTTAAGTCTACATGGCTTCTCTGAAGAATGTCACAGGTTTGATGAGTGAAAAAGATGGAGAGACCATCATATGACCAGCAAAACATCACCAACTTGCCATCCATTAATTCCTTTACAGCCAATCATCAGGGGCCGAGACCTGGCTGGACAATGTGGAAACTGGGAATGCATTATATTGTTTCGTAAAAGAAAAGTCAGGACACAAGTTCTTTGTGGCAGGTCGGTGCAGAGCCTCAATCGTGTGCGCAAGGGAAATCATTTCATCAATGACAGGTGTACAACCATTAGAAAAGTACGTATCCTCATAGTGACTCACAACAAAATGTCCGAATATAGGTTTTCTTATATTTAATTTTTGGAAATTAAACTCTCGATTCTCTTTTGAGTGCCAGGTCTATTGGAGTATTGGTAAATATGGGTTGCCTCATCTTGCAAGTAAACATTAACACATGAACTACGAACCAACGCACCCATCATCATCGGTGTGGTACTGTTGACCATATCTTAGCCATATGGGTCTACAACGCTGAGACGCCTCTTTCTACAATCTTTGCTTCATACCAACTGCACTAAACGCGTTTTATTTTAGCCTTGACTACAGGGTTAATTGGTTTCATTTGAACATTTCTGCATAAGATCATCAAATGAGCTGTGATGAAACAAGAATGGAAGCCTACTTACTTTCTTTACCACATTATAGGTGTCTTTTTATTGAGGGATGGTGCAATTTGAGCTGGATGGTCATGTGATGACCTGATAGGAAGGATTTGTGTTGTGGTTGGTCGAATAATTGCAATATCATTGTCAATGAGACAGCCACAATAGGGATGTTTCAGTTTTTCAAATTTGGTAACTTTGTTATGTTAATTCTATTTCCCCGTGTGTATCCATTGAACTCTTTTGATTGGAAGCTGGCCATTTGGTTGTATATGCATTATTATCAATTGGATATTAGTTATTCAGGATTAGTCAGAGCTGATTTTAATTGTGCTAATGAAAATTTTATTAAATAATTGTTTTTATTCATAATCTCTTGACCCTTAATCAAAAGTCTTGGCTTATTTGTTAATAGAGTAAATTTTATAAATAAGAAATTAAAATACATTTTTTTATAAAAATAAATAATAACAACATATTAAGAATAATATAGTAAATTAATACTATAGTTAATATACTCTAATTATTTTCTTAATATGTGTACTACAACCTTAAAAGATATTTATTATAAAAAGGGAGTAATATTCGTGTACACTCTTTGTTTAGCTAATGAAATACTATATTAATTTTATCATTTAGAGGGGCCATGGAAGAACTTAATAATATATCTAAAACCTCGCTGGAATCCAAAGTGGTGGAAAACCAAGGCCCTCTAATTTAATAAAGAAAACACAAAGAACTCTCACAAAAAACTATAATGAAACCACATTGATTAAATAAGCCCTTTTTAAAATAAAATAAAAAATCTCTTTTACTTAATAATCCAAGAATCTAACTACAAAACAAATAAACTAATTACACCTCAATGAAGAGATCCGAGTCTCATTAATTCCTTAATCAACTAAAGATGAAGGAGCTTGAAATCAACGCGTTCTTGAATCACCAAACAACACGGGAAACCACATCCAACGGTTAACATTCCCCTCCACAACCACGTGTACAACTCTTATTAACATGACCTGAAATTACACTTCACACCACCTTTTTCCAGTCTAAACAAGCCTTACAATTAGGAAAAAACAGTAAATTCGTTGACTAAAATTGGAGAGAATAATTTGTCTTTAATCGGACCGACTCCGCAGAAAAGAACCTTAAAAAACCCTCTATAAATACCTCTCCGAACCTCTCTCCCATCAAACCTTCTTCTCTCTCTCATTTGGCCTCCGTTCTCTCTCTTTCTCTCTCTAAATCTCCTTCTCTCTCACTTGTTCGGTGACTTCCGATTTCGACAACAATGGCAAACACACCGCTTGTCACTCTAACACTTCTCGCCCTCTTCGCCGTCTCCGCTCTCGCTCAGGCTCCCGGAGCCGCGCCGACTACTCCTCCGACGAGGTCACCGACTCCTTCACCGGCTCCAACTCCTGCGCCGACCACTTCTCCTACCACTCCTCCAGCCTCGGCTCCATCTCCTGCTGCTGTCCCTACCGGAGCGCCGACCACTCCTCCGATCAGCTCTCCTCCTGCTCCGTCGGCTCCAACTCCAAGCTCTGGCCCTTCTACGGCTATTCCTCCTTCTGGCGGGGAGGGCCCTAGTGGAACTCCTCCAAACGGTGCAGCTGGTTTGAGCGGAAACGTCGTCGTAGTGAGTGCGTTTGGAGTGGCTTGCTTGTCTGCTTTGTTGATGTAGATCCGATTTTGGAGATGTTATGATTGTCAGTTTGTTGATTTTTTAGGTTTTTTTTGTTAACTTATTTTGTTATAGTAGGATTTGAGAGGTTTTTATTCTTATTATTATTTTGTTGTTTATTATGGACGGTGGCGATGGGCTTATTTTGACGGTTGATATTTGATTTAATTTCTTATTTATTATTATTCATTATTTTTATGAATTCCAATTAATAGCATTCGTTGAAGTTTGGCACTCCTTTAATTACACCAATTAATCAATTTTTGGTCACAAAAACTGTGATTAAGAATGGAATCTGAGGGTAAAATTTGATCGGACTAAGGAAGGGACAAGTGTGAAGAGGTGGTTTGTCGTGATGTGATAATGGGAAGGACAGCTGGAATTAATGTAATTGGTTCTGTGGGTATTATTTCAATATTTTTTATTTGGATTTGAAACACACCTGTTTTTTCAGTTGATTTTGAATATTTTTGTGTTAATCGACGTCAATATTTAGTGGGTGTTGTGGTGAGTCTCTCTTATAGGGAGTGTTTGTCTATATGATGTTTAATAAGAGTATGTTACTAATAGTTTTTGATTTTTTTTTTTCTGAAAAAAAATTGGTTCTGTCGTCTTCATCTTTTTTTGACTTTTGATTTATTAATCTTCTTTTTGAGGTAATGGTGAGTGAAGAAAGTGGTTAGTTTAAGAATGGGTAATGGTGGTAGTGATGAAGAAAAGAAAAGAAATGGCAAAAGTGGGAGTTGGTTGCGGGAGCGTCACGTGGCCACAGCTGGAGTTGGCGTTTTTGAGTATGAGAGAGACAGATAGCCATGTGCATTTGCCACATAGCCGACGCAGACCAGCAGAGTTACATGTCGTAAGCTTGGGCGTACTTTAGTTTCGTTTCGCCTTTGTTTTTGTTCTCGGGTCTTGTCTTGTCTTGTCCCAAGTCTTTCTTAACTGTTTAACGTTTGTTCGAACAAGTCCTTGTAGTAATTGAATAATTTATGGCCAAGAAGTTATTATTGGATCTGCTTCAGTATGTATCGGAATTTCAGCATACTTTCTAGGGTATAACTTCCTCTCTTAGATGTTGATGCTGAAGAGACATATCAGTGGAGGCGATCCTCTTAGTATTTTATACATGCAGCATTATAGATTCTACAAGAATTTAAATTTGGTTTTCCAAATTTGGATCAATGTCGTTAATAGAATTAGAGTATTGACATTTATCTGAAATTCTAAAAAAACTCTTTTGAAGCCTCCTTACAATTTGTGAAAGGTGGTGTTTTGAGAAGGTTGTTAATGTATATGATGAAGGAAGAAATGAGGGGGGAAGAAGAAGCTTCGGGAAAGATGAAGGTGGTTAAGATGGAAGTGGAGGATGAGGCATGGTCCTAGTCATGGTGCAGGAATTCGTATAGAAGAGGTGTTCCAAGTTGGTTCCGTCTTTCTGTTTTAGGAAGTGGTCCATCTCTCCCGCAATCACTTGCGCATCTGAATCTCGTACCAGACAATCCATCGAACTATCTTTGGACCATTTCTCTCCCTACAACTCTTTGCGGACACAGCAGAAATGGACAAGTAATGCAAGTTCATTTAAGTCTTTTCATTCATGTCAGAAAAAGATACCAGCTTTCAATTAAATCGGGACATGCTTTCCTTCAAAAACGGAAAAGAAACCCGTTTCCAAAATTTTGACGAAATTTCACTAAGAAAAATTTAGCCCATTTCAGTACAGCGAGCCCGTTTCGGTCCACAACCTTGCCTTTGTTGAGCTTTTCGTGTTTCGGCCGAACCGGTTCCGAGTCTTCCGACCTCCATGATCATTTGATAGTGTTCATTGAGACCAACAGAATTGAGTTCATTTCCTCCTCAACTCTCGTCTCTCTTCCAAGTTTAGCTTCTTAATTTGATCTTAATCATGTGAATCTCTCAAACTCACACCAAGTAGCTCAACCTAGGATATTACATGGAAAGGGTTACTTCATTTTAAAAGATTAATTTTTTGTACCCATGCATTGCACGTGTTAGATGTTCTTATAAATATTTTGCATAATTATGTCAAATATATAGTTATTTTTTTAAATATACATAAACATGACAATGTAAAAAACATCTTACAATTATAAGAATACATAAATAGAGAATTGCATAAAAATATTTAATTTAACAAAATATTGGGTCTACATCTTTCAAATCTTCCAGGAAATTTTTTTATAGACCTTCTATAAATATATGATAAAAGTTATAAATAGTATTAATATAAATATGTTCTATAATTTCAATTTTATTTAACATGAAACCTATTATATTTCTGTTTCACTTGTACTTTGTTAAAAATATTTTTAATAAACATATGTCAAACATATATCACCACATAAATCAGCATAATATCACGGATTAAATCAATTATTTTATTATTTTTTATATTTGAAGAAAAAAGTACAAAATAATGAACTTAGAAAATTAAAACCAAAAAGTCTAAATATAACTCTACGTAGACCTGATGAATTAATTTTTGAATAAATCTTATACCAGTTTAACTAATAAACAGTATAATTAATATGTTCAACTTACTAACCTCGATTCCAACAGAAGACAGTAACAGATAGCGGCTATAGGACCGGATTCGATGTTGGTCTCGCGAGCAAACCACAATCTAGTTATTGGCGGGAGTGCTCGGCTATTTCGGACCTTAGATGCCACACGGATCTATGCAGGACCTGGTGGGACGAAGAAGAACGACGTCTTCTTCTCAGTGAGAGAGACGTTGGTCTCTTTCTCCACGAAAGAGAGAGAGAAAATCGTTCTTCTTTTTGGAAGGAGGGAAAGAAAAGAATTCCTCACATACTCCTCCTCCTCTCTCTCTTTTATATATATTCATATTGAGCCTTATGGGTCCATCTCATACCCAACTCAATTGAGTTTGCCAACTAATCTAGGTCTACGGTCTCTGTTTACACCTTGACTGACCGGGTTCGGTTCATCTATAATGGGCGGTCCGAAAAATAATTTTAAAATAAAAAACCATAACTTACATTTTTTGTAAAAAAAAATTGATAACATATAACATTCAAAGCATTTATGATACAAAAAATAGAGAATAATCTCCATGAATTACAATATATATATATTACAATTAAATAATATCATTAAAAATTCTATGAAATATTAAAAAAATAAAAAAAATCTCTCCTTCTTGTTTCAATACTTTTCTTCTTTACTTATTACTTATCACTTGCTCAAGTTTGTTTTTCATTCAAGCAACATTATATTGCAGAGTTTCAAATTAAACAAAATCTTGGTATCATTCAAATTTGGAAATTACTTTATTCTGAAAAAAGGTTTTAGATAGAATTTAAAACAAATAGTTTAGATTATGATTTAATTGATTTTAAATAATTATATCTGGAGATAAACAATTTTTTAATCTATTCGGAGATAATTTTTTTTATTTGAAATAAGATAAAAAAATCTGTAAAATAAATAAAAACTAAAACTAAAAACTAAGAGTAAATTTGAAAATAAGATAAAGATTTTTTAAAACAAATAAAATTTAGATTTTTTGTTGAGATAATTACAGATTATTTTAAAAAGTGAATAAATTTGTAATTATCAAAAATAAATAAGAGTATATTAGTCCAAATTTTTTTTATCTCCATTGTCATTTTTGTAAGTGTTATATGATTTGAGGTTTATCATTTTGTATACAAATTAACTCCAGGTATGATTCATGGGAGTACACCGAGGAGCGATCAACTCTAAGATGTATTAAAAATTATTTATGATCAATGATATTAATAAATTCTTTTCTTAAATTAATTTCAATAACGTAAAATAGAATATATATGATTTTGTCCTCTAGACTTACCATTCGTGGTCCACCACTGCTTAGCTCATGACCTCTTGACCTCAAATCCCCTGAAATTTATAGGTGTAAAAATATGTATGTTTTGCTCTTTTATTAGTGTGACTGAATTAATCAATGATTCAGATTATGACCTGACTTGTATATGCTCAAGCTGAAATGCAGGGTAAATCACTAATTCATGCACACACACCCCAAAGATAATCAGCAGATTCGAAATTTAATTTTACATACATACCTAATGTCAAATCATCAAAGATTACCTACTCAAATCATAATAACAACCATAATACTCCAAAACACAAATATCTAGGAGAAAAAGTACAAGACGAAGAGACCGCACTGCCTCTACCCTGGCCAGAGTAACCACTACCCACTCTTGCCAAAATTATGATTTAAAAACCATAACGCAAATTGCACCCCAAGAAACCACCACGGCCAAGAATTTAGAATCCATAGTTGTTGAAGAAGAGTCTGGATTGTTAGAGGCAGGCCTGTAGATACTAGCGGTGTTAGAAGCAGATGGTGCAGTGCTGGTGGGGGTTCCAGAGGATGAAGGGGTCCCTGAAGATGATGAACCAGCTGGTTTGGTGGTTGATCCTGCTGAGACTGTGACTGCAACCTTCATGCCACTTCCGCAATGGCCAACCACACCACATATGAAGTAGTGTGTTCCTGCTGTCTTCAAGGCTATTGTGGTGGATCCACTGCTGTCTGAAGTGATTGCATTCCCCACTGTGCATGACTTGTAGTCACTTTCACTCACTTCATCCACTGTGTGTCCTGCTCCATACTTGAACACTGCCATAATTCACAGAAATTTGTGTTAGAAACTAGGTTGGCATATTCAGAGTTGTTCAAACTATACCAGGAGAGCTGTACCGTCCGCCTGGATTAGTTAGATATAAAAAATATCCAAAGAATATGTGATTCACTTAAAACATTATGCTACAATCAGAGCGTGAAGCGCGCTTCAACAACATTATAGGTAATATCTATCTTTCAATATATATTTGCACTCGAATCGAACTCTCTTCCTTCTACAATTCCAATACCCATTAAACAGAAAAGAAGTATTTCGATGTTAAATTATGGGTTAGGAGGACTTACCAAGGCTATCACCAACTGAAAAGGTCTTGTCCCCAGGCCAGGAACTATAATCGGTACCCAAAGCCCACCTTCCGGTGTCACCAACTGTGTAAACAGTGGCCAAACTGGGCACCAACATGCACATGACTACAAAAGCAAAAACGTCACACCTGAAACTGAACTAGCCATTTAGGGTAAGAGGAGCAGAAGATGGAAGAGGAATTTCAGGAATGTTGTTGAGTTGCTTTTGTGCATAGTTGTTGAGAGGGTTCCTTATATATATACTGTCATGAGAGAATGGAGTGAGTGAAGTTAGGTCCAATT
Source organism: Flueggea neowawraea (assembly GCA_948243855.1). NCBI lineage: Eukaryota > Viridiplantae > Streptophyta > Magnoliopsida > Malpighiales > Phyllanthaceae > Flueggea > Flueggea neowawraea. Next base: position 5,781 of record CAODLS010677018.1, on the reverse strand, counting down.
GATTCCAACATACACACAGATTGTGAGAGTGACTAATTCCATGAAGATGACTTGAGTCATAATCCACACCTACTTCAATGGCATGTGGGTGCAATCTTTTTTCTCTGTTTCTATGAGTTGTTTCACTTGAACATTGGTTGTTAGGATAGGGTCTATTGTATATTATGATGAGTTGATTTAAAAGATAAAAATCCAGTTCATCAAGCTTGGAGAGGGGCACCAAAAAGGAATGTATTATGCTTCTAATTATGCCTTATAATTATGTATGTCATAGAAAATTATCTCTTCATCTCACTTTTTCTTTTGTCCTAACCACGAAATTTCCAAATCTCATGTCTGTTTTACGTTTCATGTCCATCCGACATTAAAAACTAGTTCAAAAAGCATTTTGGGAGCTCAAATCTACAACCTTGTGCAAGTACTCACCGTACTTTTAGGTTACTCTTAATAGTTTAATTACATTGTGATCAATAGTAGGTTTACTAGGTGATGTTGCTGTCCAGGTGCATGTCTTGTGTGTCGGCATCTAGCATTTAGAAATTGAAGACCAAGATTTATTGAACATCTTATTTAAGTATGAGGTTAATTTGATGCATACTTAAAGCTTACTCTATGTAGTATATACAGGTGGTAAAATAAAAGGTGAAATATTAGTTGTCAAGAGAATAGTCCTTTTTTCCTTAGATATGGAGGAAAGTTGAGGTGTTAGATTGTGAGAACTGAGAAGTTGGTTAATTTTAGGACACATAGTCTCCGTCCAATTGATGCTTATTGGACACATTAATGGTCTGCTATCTACATCTACGAGACATTTTTCTTGGAAGAAATTCCAAGAAAGGTTGTTATGATAGCATTTCACGTACATGGTATTCTACTATACATGGAAGCAAGTTCTTGATTTGTTCTTTTTGGGTAACACAAGGAAGCCTAAATTATAATCCTTGCCTTAATTTACATTAAATATACAACTTTTTATTAAAAACGACGGGGCACTGATGATGAACATCGTTAACTATAACCCACAACATACGTGGTTCGTTTGGTATATATAAGTATACGAGGACTTGCACTTGCTTTTTCCTAACTGACTTAGAAGGATGTAAATGTTTTTTTTTTTTACTATTTGTTTGGTAAAGACAATATTTAACATATTTCAGCATATAGCATTTAACATTTAGCATGTTTTTTTTAAAAAAGTTGTACATTCTCTTTACTTTTCACCATTCAAAAACATGTTATTTATTATACGTTATCTGTTGTCCACTAAATCTTACACTTCCCAAAGAAGCCATCATATATAAAAAAAAAATTCTTAGAAGGCGTATGTTACAGCTAGGTTTCTGTGCTTTCTTGTTGCTTAATGTGGCTATCATGTATTGTTAATTATGTCTAAGCTACAAGCCTGCAACTGCATGCAATAATAGGGGCCGCGTACACCGTCCTTTTTTACAAATGCAACGGTGAATTATATTTGATTTTTGGAGGTAATGTTCGATTATTCATGGTTTTTGGGAATTTATTGCATGGTCTTGGTTAGATTGACATTAATGCACAAATAATGTATAATTTTTTCATGAATTTAATTTAGGAGACATACGGTTTAGTTGTTCAAATTTTACGAGAACGCTTGACCGAGTTGATGGGAATGTTGAACTAAAATATTCACACTTTGATTTTGCAGCGGGTAGGTCGAGATATTTCTCCATCTGCTTTCACTTCAATGGCGTGTTGAGAGGGTTTGAGTACCTTGGTGGAGATTGGGTGATGTTTGACTTCTGTTCGCAATTTAACTCTCGAAAAGTTTGATAGGAGGCTTCATCAACAGTACTATGTTCGATATCATTATAGGCCACCAAGTGATTCCATCTAAAATTCACTCCAATGGATGACGACAACGATGTAACTGAAATGTGTCAGAGGGTCGGGCCGTGTCAAGCTATGTATGTTTTTGCAGAGCGTTTGGAGCCGGTTTCGCTGTCTGCACATGGTTTCCATCATATTGCAAGGACAGGAATTGTGATGAGGCTTCACAATGTTGACATCAACCAATTGATTGAGGAAATTGATGGAAACCCGTTAATGTATGATGAAAGACAGGGGAGAATGTTTGCTAATGAAATTGATCATGATGACGATGAAGAGAATGTCTCGGTTGATGAAGATTATAGCAGGGTCACTAAGGGAAAAGGAATTCTCACTGAAGATGATCTTACTAGAGGAAGAAAAGTTAAAGGAATTATCATTGAAGACGTTCAAAGAGAATCGGTCAACAAGGGCAAGGGAATTGTCATTGTAATTTTTTCAATTTATTGACATGCTTTGATCAAAATTAAATGTGGTTAAGAATATCTGGAATTTGATATATTGAAATTTGCAGGACTATCACATTCTGGTTTTGGTTCAAGTAGTCCATATATGCGACTACCAGAGCAGCCAATACCAAGAAAGAAAATCACTCCACGTCGCAATTTGTTTCGGGAGGGACAACAAGATTAATGCAAAGACAAAGCTGCACATTTTGAGGATTATGAGAGTCCTTTGTATTTTGGGTGTGTTGATGGATCTGCAACATTCCTCATGGCACACATACTGCCATTGTGTTGCAGACTTTTGTTTTAGTATTTTGTTTCCATCAACCACGTTATTTTGGTCAATAGGTTACCAGATGCTCTTATTAATTAACAATCCTTGTATATTTGGCTTGTAACTCTCAGACGTGATGATCCCAATTGTTTTGCAGTCTTTTGTTTCCATCATGCATGTTATTTTGGTCATTGTGTTACCAACTGCTATATTAATGTAAAAGATGTATATTTTGCTTGTATTTCTCAGACATGATGTTCCCATACGTGTTATCAATTCTTACCTTTTATTCATGATCATAATTTATCAATATGATACTTCTGGATTTCAGGTTTCACACATAGACCATCTTTGCAAGCTAATACAAGTCATATATAATATAACTTAGAAGAGACTTAACCATAACTTCTAAAATTCATTCCATTCCATTACAGGTTCAAAATACAACTTCTACTTTGATAATCAGTCTAATACAAGTTTGTAAGACTGATTTTACATCATTTATCCAAAATACATCTTTAGGACTTCATCGAACCGGCATTTAACTACAAATCCATTCCTAAAAAGCTCTGTCGATTACAATACCCAAAAACAGAATCAATATAGCAGTTAGAAGTTGACAAAATATGTTCCCATTGCGAGTTTCACAGACCAACGATGCATTGTTAAACTCAGCAAAACCATCCCTTGCGCCATTCAATCCGGCTTGATTCCTTCTACCAATACTCAAAGCTATTGTCAGGTTCCTATTTATTTCTCTTTCTAATTTAATCTCTTCTAGCAGAGAATTTATGGCAGATCCTCCTCTAGCATCTGATGGACCATCAATCCACCTAAAATAGTTGCACCTTCCTTCCATATTCTGCAATAACACATTCATAAGAATACAAATCTCAATTCAATTACAAACATTTTTATGTAATTACAGTAGACATTACACCAGCATGTAAACTAACTTACAGCTCAACCACATCCGTAAAACCTTCTTCCAGGATTACCCGGAGTCATTGAAGTCCTCAAAGCAGCTTCCATACCACAATAGCAAAGCGGAACCCCATTCTTCCTGATAGAACTTCCAACTGAATTTGAGGAATTTGCACCGAATTGTGACATGACATTCTGCCGGCCAAACCTGCACCTTCCACAACAACAAAACCCACGCCAAATAATTCAAACCACATTTTAATTAAATTAAATCACATTTCCATTAACCTAAAATATTGAACAATCAAATAATCTGAAACCCCAAACCAGTAATAAATCTAAAAATATTGTTGAAAATACTCACCAGAGATATTGCCGGAGGTCGAAGAGGAACGGTGGACGACGAAAGAGTAGGGTGGCCCGTGGTTCTCCTAGAAGCAAAGCAAGAAGGAGCGGGTGAGTGGGGAAGCAGCGACGGCAAGTGAAGCTGATGGGTCCGGAGATCGGAGAGGAACGGTGGACGACGAAGGCGCAGCGGTGGCTGGTGGTTCTCTTGGAAGCAAAGCAAGAAGGAAAGGAGCAGGTGAGTGGGGGAGCAACGACGGAGAGTGAAGCTGCTGGCTGTGGAAGAGGCTTTCATCGGGTACTAAGAAGAGGCTTTTACTCTGTTAAAAAGAAGGCTGGCCACGGTTTCACGGTGTCGTTTCACCTTGGACCCTTTTGTAATTGTGATTTAAAAGTGTTGCCTTTTTTAAATTAACTGAGCTGTCTGTTTCTCTCCGTCAACCGCCCTTTTCATTCCACCTCGACAATGGATTGTTACGTGTATTCTAGCGAATGCTTTGGTGGGAATTTCTGAAACACTAAAGGATGTTCAGGTACTTCCTTGGAACACCTAGTAGTTTTAGGAGTTTAGAGTAACAAATAACAAAGTTGGGGTACCAGAGTGAAATTAATTCCAGATTGCCATTGTTGCACTGTTTTTGGTGTTCCTATTCAAGTTCACAAGAAAATTCGAACTACAATCAACAATTGTTAATTTAACCCAAAAAAATAAAGTATACACAGAGCGTGGTTACCATTGAAGGTTGATTTGCTTCAATCACTGAGAAGCTACTAGTATAATTTCATGGGGCAGTAGAGTCACAACATATGGTATGCACCATTACACGAAGATCAAAACATACGATGATCGATCTATCGAAGATCAACTGCACCAAATATGGGATGATCCACACATTCTGTAGTCATTGCCCATGAAAAGACCTAGAAGATTTGAAAGCAAGAGATTGGGAACAAAACACCATTCTCTTGGCACACACCAATGAGTCTTCTTTAACTAATCTGATGGTAAGAAATGATTATCATCATTGAATCTAGATCCGAAACCTAAAATACACAGATATTACTCTTCTCAATTTTCTGATCATAGAAAATTTAGCAATGCCAGAGAAGAAAATTTAAGCAAGCATTTTCAGAAACAGTGAGCAAGCATCCAGAAAGCTGATTATTCAAGATGAAAATCGTTTATGTGAATTCTAGTGACTAGCGTGATGTATTTAGAACCACACAGCAACAGAAGCTGAAATTCCACAAAACAGCCCTTAATTTTAGTAATCTACTAAATAATTATTAGAATAGCTTCAAAACTATATCCTAGAACTGCAAGCTGAAAGACCTTCCTGTACTACTCTCAACATGGAGAATACAAAGAAGCGCTAATCACGAGTTAAGGAAAACGCTCATCTTATTGGTAAAAATTTGTGATCCTCAGTATTTATAATCTAAAAGTTTTACTTACAAAATTGTAAACTGGAACAAGTTTCTATAACTCAATTTATACCAGAATTTGATTTTCTAACTATCATCAGCTGAATCCACTTGCTCCACAGCAGAGTTCGTTGTATCATCTGACTTCAAACCTTCTTTCTTCCGTTCTCTCACAAATGGTTTGAACCGGGCCTCTCAAATGGTCTTCCCATAAATATCTACATAATAGCAACAGCAACATCTCCGGTTAGTCCTTAATTTGAGATGCTGTTGAGAATCCAATATAAATGGCTAAACCATATTCTATTTTATCAAATGAAATAATTTAAAAATTGCTTAACCAATTAACAAACATTACCTTGCCTTGAAAAGCAGAAAGAGCAGCCTCAGCTTCTTTTTTAGATTTGAAAGCAACAAAGCCATACCCAGAGGACCTTCTAGGGCTATCATGATATATAATTTCAGTAGAAACCACATTTGATCCTTCTGTATTAAAAAAAGCCT
>CAODLS010676966.1:0-16441 GCA_948243855.1 Flueggea neowawraea | reverse complement strand
TATATATCTTTCTTATGATTTCAAATGATGAAATGCATGTCTACGATTTATGCTATGAAATATTATGGTTTTGTTTTTATGATACGGGACACCTATGCTACGGGGTCGAAGTAGCCTTTGGTATACCAATGATATATGTATTATGAAATCCCAGCTACCAGGGATGCGGGTAGCCAAGTGTTCTGATCCAACACATGAATTATTATGATGGTGGCCGAGTCCACATCACCCACATTTTATAGTGCCATGACCACACCCATGTTATATAGTGCCACAAGCACACCCATGATTATGGTCCCTTATCAAAGCTATATGTTTTCACTATGAATCCACGGTTCACCTCGTACACCGGTCACAGGCTCGCTACTGGTCATGACAAATGTGGTATTAGAGCAATGGTTTCGTAAGTCTTGAGTATGTGTGTACTTTGATACCAAAGGTGGTATTAGAGCAATAAGTTTCGTAAGTCTGTGGTCGGTGTGGAGCTTAGATATCTTTGATCGAGTCAGTTCAACTTTGCATTTATAATTCCTTTGATCTATGGTTGGTACTGTGGCTATCACTTGGATTATGACATTGCATACGCGATTTTGTTATGATATGCAGATATGGATCGACGCCATGGTAGAGGTCCTGGGAGACCTAGGCACATACCTGTTGAGGGCGTTGCTCAATCCATGGTCGATCAGCATGATGCACATAGTGTTCCTAAGGTTGCTTCCCTAGCACCTCAGCCCCAGCAGATGTCTCAGTTGGAGATTATGATGCGTTTCACTCAGGCTATTGAGCGCATCGAGACGCTTCTTACTGGTCATGTGGGTAGAGGTCAACCTGTTCAGCCAGGTGTTGTACCACCAATTCATCCACCGCAGACAAAGGTGCCAGTTGCACCAACACCTGTTGTAGTTTCAATAGCACCACAATCAGAGGTTGAGTCTCGACTTGTCAGATTTTTGAAGCTTACTACACCCAGGTTTGAGGGAAATTTGGGATATGACCCTTACCGCTTCACTTCTACAGTTGAGCGATGTTTCGAGGCTATAGAGCTCACCGATGATGCAGCGAGGGTTAGGCTTGCATTGTTTTTATTGGACAACCGAGTTGCCAGATGGTAGCTGGATAGAGAATTGTTACATCGGAGGAGTTCAAGAATGAACTCATGTTGTTTGTCCTTCCCCAGAGTGAGAGGGATAGGAAGGCAGACCAATTTAGCAAGTTTATCCAGGAACATGGTATGTCTGTGAGCGAGTTGTGTCTTGAAACTCCTATTATGTTTATGATGTGCTGAACATGATTATGAAAATGGACTAATCTAAGGATTGGTTAAATGAAATGGATATATATATATATATATATATATATATATATATATATATATATATATATATATCTTTCTTATGATTTCAAATGATGAAATGCATGTCTACGATTTATGCTATGAAATATTATGGTTTTGTTTTTATGATACGGGACACCTATGTTACGGGGTCGAAGTAGCCTTTGGTATACCAATGCTATATGTATTATGAAATCACAGCTACTAGGGATGCCGGTAGCCACGTGTTCTGATCCAACACGTGAATTGTTATGATGGTGGCCGAGTCCACATCACCCATGTTATATGGTGCCATGAGCACACCCATGATTATGGTCTCTTATCAAAGCTATATGTTTTCACTATGAAATCATGTTTAAGAATCGAAATGATTATGAAGTGTGTTTTCATGCTTGCTAGATGCTTTCCTTGCGAATGATTTCGAAATGACTTTCGAAAACTATTACTTATAGCATGTATATGTATACATCTATACCTGCATGTAGTATTTTAAACGGTTTTCAAAACAGTCATTGTGAGGCACGTATGAGGCGGTCTGGAGTGTTTTCTCTCACTGAGCCCTGACCCCTTTTTTTTCTATGTCTACTTTTGCTTTTGTCCCGCAGGTTGACTACTTTTGACTACGACGACATTTCCGCATTTTGGATACCAGTGAGGCATCATTTGGTTAGTGACGCCCTTTTGATCGGGTTCTTATGTTTATGATGTTAGAGCTCTATACTGGGATATTGTCAGGTTATTGGGTTACCTTTATACTTTGATGTATTTTGATTTATTATGATATTTACATATGTTTGAATATTTTATCTACGATATATGTTTATTCTATCGTATGTTTTAAATAATAATTGTTTTCATTAAATAAATGTTTTAATCAATTGAATTTGGGTAGTAAGTTATGATCCATGAGGCTTGTGCGAGATGGGCCGGGCTTCCATAGACGGTTCACCTCGTACGCCGGTCACGGGCTCGCTACGGGTCGTGACAAGGTTGTTGTCATTTCGTCGCATGGTTAGCTTAGTGGTTATCATTGCTAGCGACGATGTCGTGATCCATATAACTGTTACGAATGTGGATATACAAGGTCTATTGCAACAGCTACGATGCCTGGAAATGATTGCAAGTATGATGATAAGCTGTTGCAAGATACTTTTGCCACTGGAATCGAATGCAGACCGTTGTTAGGGTTTATTGCATCAGTTTCTTATATTTCTTAAGTTGTAGCGAAGTTAACTGCTACTAAATTCCATTCATGTGATAGTAGTTTATGGCTCAGAGCAAAATTTCTGCTAAGTGTCCAGATCACATTTACCATTTCCTGATATAAGAGAGCTTGGTTTGTCCGTAATTTATCGACAGATTGTCTAAATTGTGGATAATCCTCGCCAAATTTGCAGGTGGATTACGTCCTTCCACAAATATAGCTTGTGAAGGTGTTCCTTTCGTTGCTAACTCATGATAAAATATTGGCAATTAAAATATTATAATTGCCTTGAGAATAGATTGAATTCAAAAACACACTCACACTATAGATATTAATTTAAAAACTTATCCAACAAATACAAAGTACATACTGTACTATTCTTTCTTACAAAGTTGGAGTTTTTCTCTCTATTCTTGATTTTCAAAGGCTTACAATAATAATGATGATAGTTTACCCCTTTGTAAAGGAAAAATAAGGAGGTGTAGAAGGTGGTCTTCAATTTGAACTTCTCTTCTTTTAAGTTGTTGAATTCTTCTTTTTCTTAAGTGTATTTTCTTCTTCATTAAGAATTTTAACTTATTCAAAGTATCTAAATTTATATAGACTTCTACATAATTCTAGTTACTAAAACTAAGTTTAACTTCTAACATGAAATGCCAAATCCATCAATAATTTATAGCATTTCAATTTTGTTGGTTTAAGTTTGACAAAGGGCCAACTAGCCGTCACTAAACTTGGTGAGATACAAATGAGTATTTCAATGGACTTTTTAAACATTCAAGATTCTCTGAAAGTATCTAACTAGTTATCAAAGATTAAAAAAAAATATCCAACTCAAAAAATGGTACTCCAATGTGCTCTTTAAATTTTATATATTAAATAGAAAGTGAATATGACTATCTACTTTTGGAAAGCCAAACTTCACTCTCTATTATCTGTTCTTTTTATCATTGATGAGGTTTAAGTTTTAATACAATATCAGTAATTTGGCACAGGAAGAGAATCAGTCTCAAAAATGATATGCTAATCTTCTTAGGACATGAGATCTTTCTTGGTTACACGAAAGACAAAAAATATAGATATACACATTTAGTTTTAATGTTAGGTGTAAGATTCTTTTTAATTGTCCCAAAAGAGTTGAGATTAAATTTATATTATGGCTTCAGAAAGTTTAAATCCAATTTGTTGACTTCATATTTCAAATGGGTTATATAACTTTTCTTGTAATGAATCAAGTTATTTTATTCATTTAATCCACAGTGAGTGATTTAGAAAAACTAAGAAAAACCTCTACCACTGAAGGTAATTTTGTTGTACCATAAAACTATGACTCCGAGGAAAAAATCCTACCAAGAAAAAATAATTACAGTGATCACTAAAAGTATCCAAGCTGCTAGACAAATCAATCCTGAATGGGAGAATTACAACAAAAAAATGCAACTTATTAAAAATAACACGTGAAATTTACAAGTATTAAGAATGTCAATTATGTTTACTATATATCAAAAATGCCATTTTTTTACAATCCACGAGAAATTGATTTTTTTGCGAGAAATTGAATTTTTTTTTTCTAAAAAAACATTCTTAATCCAAATTGTATTTTTGCCTTCATAACGGTTCACAATAGAGTACATAGATTAAATTTTCAAAAAAAATGTAAATGATTTTTTATTTAATTATTTTCTTAAAAAAATTCATCACAACAGTTTACAATGGTTAACAAAATTCTTATTTTTTTAAATCTTTTAAATAGTTTTTGAAGAAATTTTAAATAAAATTTACCCTCAAAATTTTTTTTTTTCAGGGTCGATTTTGACATTCACAATAGTTCACAAAATTATGTACATCATATTGTACATTATTTGTGAACCATTTTAAACAGTTCACAATAGTTGACATAATTCAAATTGTTTAAAAAGTGTAAATGAATTTCACAATAGTGAATACACTTAATGAATTTTTAAATGCAATGTTTTTTGCTTGACAAACAGTTGCATAGCGTGAACCATTGTAATCTATTGTGAACAAAAAAAAACAAAATATTTTTTTTGGTTCACAATGGTGTACAAGTATTATTTTTTTGGTTCACAATGGTGTACAAGTATTATTTTTTTGGTTCGCAGTAGTGTACATTGTGAACCACACAAAAATTATTTTTTCTAAACACAACATAACCACAACTTTAGAATTTGATCAATAATTTTGCAAGACAATAAAATAATATTGAAATTTTAAAAATTAAGTGGCTGATTATACAAAATTTGGAAACTTCAAAGACTAATTGCACAATTTTCTATAATCATCTTCAGTAGCAACTAGGGTTTAAAAAAAACCCCAGCTGTTTGTCACTGCCTTGCAACCAGTCACCATGAAGACACCTATAGTGAGTCGCCTCTCTCCATACGAGACGCATCCTCCTCCTCGTCTCTCCAACCGCGTCGCAACTTTGCCACCTTTCTCCATCCGGGACACATATTCCTCGTCGTTCTCTAGCTGCGATGCATCTTCGACGATCGACGATGAGCAATAAACGACCAAGAGCGGCAAGGGTGATAGACGACCAAGAGCAACGAGAAGAGAGATCTGTCACGACCCATTTCCAGACCATGACAGGCGTACGAGCCGAACCGTCTAAGAGAACCCAACCCGTCTCGCATAAGCCTCAAAGATTCAAAAATATTACTACCCAAATCGTTCATTAAATAGTTAATAAACCAAATATTCATTATATAATGTAAAATGAAATATATCTGTATATTACAAAATAAATGTAATAATAGTTTTAAATACATTCCTTTATCAAAATACCCAAATACAACCATAACCCACATATACCCGGTATGAAGTATCTAACCAAAACATATAAATCAGGGCTCGATCAAAAGGGCGCCCACTATCTGATGGAACCCCTCACTGGGTATCCGAATGTCAGAGAGTCATCGAGAACAAAGAATTACCTGCAAGGCAGTAAGGAAAGAGAAAAGAAAGGGGGTAAGAACCTAATGAGGGATAACACTCTAGAATGCCTCATACGTGCCTTAAAAAGACTCTTTTGAAAACAGTTTGAAATACCACATATAGGTATAAGGGAGTATACATATATATACATGATATATATGTAATAGCTTTCCTAAAACTATTTCAAAAACATTCACAATTAAAGCAAACAACATGCTCGAAAACATTTAACAATAGTCATAATTTAAAAATAAAGTTATCGTACTAGCGATATGGGACCAAAAACAAAGATATAAGTATCACATGTGTGGTCTCTGTTGCGACCCAAATGTATAATAAACGTGGTCTCCACCACCAATAAAAAACAAATCATGTGTGGGATCAAAATACATGGCTACCGACATCCCTCGTAGCTAGGATTTCTCAACGCATTAGTATACCAAAGGCTACTTTTACCCCGCAGCATAGGTGTCACACATCAGAGTCAAAAACCATATTAATATAGTACAAAACAAAGGCATGCAAATCAGAAGATCAAAAATAGAGATAAATATATATATTCATAATCATATCTTAAATCAACAGACGTGTAGAGAAATGTCAAATCTCAAAAAGCATAAATATTTCCAAAAATATTTATACAAGTCGATATATATTAGATTTAAGAAACAAAACGAAATTCAGAGCAAAACAAATTTTCTTCAAAAACAAAATAGAGAATATCCAAACTAGAGGGAGATATACATAATATATATCAGATTTCAAAAACCAAGGTACTGATTATTAAAGACCACATAATCAGTTTATTAATTAAGTCAATCCTTAATTAATCAAATTTCATAAATATAGCCAACACAACAAAAACAAAAGCAAATTGGATTTTGAGACACAACCTATGTGTCTGAAACTGTCATCTACTCACTTGGACGCCAAGCAAATAATCCCTATTACGGTCCACCAGTGAATGACTGGTCTTCTCAAAAATCATGTTGAACTGGAACAGACAGATGAGAAACAAATCAAAATAAGGAATGTTTGAACAACAAAATGGGAGTGACTTGAGTGAATTTGAGAGAGAAACGACAGAGAAAGTGAGTGAGGAATGAAGTGTAGGGTTTGTTTATATAGATCTGACGATAAAAATGCACCTTTTTTTATATTTTCCAAAGCTCACTCGAGTGACACACATGGGTTGCTCGAGTAACATTTTCCCAAATTATTTTGGGTTCATGGTTTACTCGAGTAATACGTTGGCTTATTTGAGTAATCCATGCCTCATCTCACTCGAGTGACATAGATTATTCACTCGAGTGATCCTGCTTAAAACACCATAAACAACAAATTAACACCCCAATTCTATAGATCAAATCAGATATCTATAGAAACCTTGCCGGAAAGAGCGGCATATGGGTGTGGGAGAATCCTCTTTCGGTATTTTTGAATAATGTAGTAGATAGTTGATTTTTGTATTTTTGAATAATGACCAACAAAATAAATGAAACAAACAATATAACAAGCGGTAGCACCTTCTAGACTTGACCAAGACTTCTATCTACTACATTTATGAATGGGTTATGGATTGAGTTTTTTCTCACTTTTATCACCTAAAGCCTCTCTCAAGTTCATTTAAGCTATGCCTACATTTATTAGACTAGTTAAGCTCTTTCAAAAATTTTATCGAACACTTTGTAGGGGTGAATATCTCTCCTACAAAACCTAACAAGTTTAATGCATGTCAACCTCACCTAATCTTCTCCTTTCGGTCCTTCAACTAGGCTTGTAAAAAAATACTATTATGTTGGCCAAACATAACAATAATCAACTCATACATGTCATTAAATCAAATCCAAAAACACTAAAAGTATATCATTCAAGCACAACACATACTACAAATATGACATTAAGAACATGAATCCCATTCATAAATATAGAAAATAGATATTAAGGTTTACATCTCTAAGTCTTAACAAAATATTCAAGCTATCATCTTTATGTTCAACAAAATATGACAATAAACACCAACATAAATCATGATAACAAGTAAAGATAAGAAGAGAGAAGAGAAGAACGGATGTGGGAGAATCCTCTTTCGGTAACCTTGAAGAGAAATCCTCGATCTTTAAGCTTTGTTCCCCCTCTCTTTCTTTGAAACCCTAATGTGTTCTTACAAGATGAAAGAAGAAAAGAAAGAAAATGTGTTCTTTCAATAAATGAAAAATGTGAGAAATGCTGTTAAGAAATGGTATTTATACCCCTTTACATGTCTTGAAACCCTAGCATTTTTCATGCCTAAAATGCCCCCAAGTGTATGCATGTTGTCCACCAAACCAATCCTTGCCACCATAATTTTTGACCTCCAGAATGTTGGCCACGGGCGGCGCCACAGCCGTGCCACCACCAAGCCCTTCACCACGCCCCATCACATGAGTGTGGTCCGTCTCTACCTCGCTTAGCATTTCAACTTCTTCACCATCAGCTAGACCACGGTCGTGGTGTTGACCGTGGCCATGCCATGGCATCGCCACCATGGTCGTGGTCCATTCTTTCTGGCTTCCGTTTTCACATCGCTTTTTCGCTTCTTTTTCACTTTTTGTTCCCAATTCATCCAAATCAATTCCAACCTAAACAAAACACAAAATGTGTATTAATATGACATTAAACACTCAATCATAGGCCAAAAATATATAAATTCTTGGTTGATTAATAGTGTAATTTTAGGATATATCAAGCCTCGTCCCCCCAACACTTACTCGTTTACTTGTCCCCAACGAAACCAATCTCAATCCCGAGTCAATAATACAAATTCGAATCGAAAAGTTCGAAGCATTCTTATATCATACAAGTATCTTAATAAAATGTTCAAAAGAAGAAAACCATGCTATTCATAAATAAAGTGAACTAAACATTAGTATTGAGAAATGGAAATTTCAAGAGTTCAAATATCGATTCCCCTAACCTATAGGCATCTCTAAAGTTTATCTCCCACATTTGCTAAGATTAGAGTACATTTTCCTTTTTTTAGAGAAAGCCTTGCATCATTAATTCATTTCAAAACATTAGTGCTTAGGTTCAAATTTTCATTTATTTTCTTTTCATTTATTTGCATCCACTCTCATTTTGGGTGCTACAAACACAGTCAGTAAATTAAGGGTTCAAATTTTTGTGCTCTTGCACTTATTAAAGTTTCCACCATAAAGGAAGTCTTCCTTTTTATGTGAAAACCTCTCATTTGTGATGAGTGCCCCCGGTTACTCAGAAAACCTCTTATAGCAGTGCTTTGCATACTCATATCAAAAGATAGCTGAGTAGATTAAAAATCTCATGTACTTTTCCTGGTTTAGGTTCACCCTCAAAAGTGAAGCAAAATCATTTAAGCATACAATACAAACACTTACACATCAATTAAACCAAGCCAACTCTAAATTCTTTAAAATTTAATCAATTAAGCACAAATATCTTAGCAAAGTGGGTGCAAACTTTCTATTATGCCTCTACTAATAGACTAAAGTTGTTGATAAATGAACTTTCAACCTTGCAAACTAAAAATGCCAATTTAAAGTTCACATTACCAATAAATAACATACACTCTTCAATTGATCATGTTAAAAACACACTTAAATACTACAAGATTCCTTCAAACCAATTCAATTCAAATTTATTCTTCTCAAGTTTGACATATTCTAACCAAAAAAAAATCAACACAATTCAAGCAAAAATTTTGAGCATTTTCAAGCAAAAACACAAAAACAAAGACATTTTCAAGCAATTAAGCCCAAGCATTCAATAAACCCATCCCCCATACTTATTTTGAACATTATCCCTAATGTTTGACAAAATAAATCAACATAAGCAATAACAAAAGGGACAAGTTCAATTGTAACTTGAAGCATAAAAATAAGAGAGATAAGGTTTAGAATGCTTCTCTATTTATTGCCTTCCTTGTGTTTGCTCGATCCTTAAATGTGCAGCTTCCACTTATAAGCATTGAGACATGAAAGGTTAGCGGACACAAGTGCATATATATGAGCATGTAAATAGGTGATACTCCTCTTTACCTAACTCAAAAGAAAATGCATAACAACGAAAATAAATGTGCTCCAATACTAAAATGAAATGATGCATGCAAATGCAATAAATAAAAAGATAAACATAGTTTAATGTCATTGAATACCAAAAGTAGTTTAACGTCATTTCAGACGTATGCATTGGATCTATTTGGGGTGCCAAATAGTCTTTGTGGTGGATGCCATATATGATTTCAATCTTTTCACATGAACCTTAAATGGTTTATGAACATTAAGCAAAATATCTATAGCACCACATGAATGAATGTTTGAAACCACAAATGGACCACACCATGAAATTTTTAGGTTCTAAAGAATGTGATTTTTGGGTGGAAAATATAAAACTTTTTGACCTTTAATGAACTCACCCCTTCGTGAAAAATTCTCATATTTGTTTCTCGATTTTCTCTTGTACGCTCAAAACCCTTTCAAAATTATTTATTCCCTTTACATTTTGTTTCTTTTCTTTATTCTTTCATTTGGTTCACTTTGTCTTCCCTTAACACTTAAAGGTTTTGGTGGAGGGTTAATGGCCAACATGCAACAAGATTCAATCGCTTTAGCATCATCAACACTTTTATCATTTTAAAGCACATTTGAACTACTAAAGACATGAAAATCTTGAGTTTCGTCTCCTACTCTAAATGTCAATTTTCCTTTACCGACATCAATTAATGCTCCCCCCATTACTAAAAATGGTCTTCCAAAGCATTAACCTTTTCAAGCACATAAAATTTGAAAGGTAAATAAAACTTACCAACCTTTACCAAAACATTTCCACAACCCTCAGCGGGTATTTGATGGAATGGTCAGCAAGTTGGAGCAAAACAGATGTTGGCACAAGTTCACTGATGTCGAGCTTGTTGAAAATGGAAGAAGGCATAAGATTCTCTGCAGCAAGTCTCACAACGATTTCTCGATATCCACATTTCCAATTTATCATGGAATGGTGAAGCTCCCTAGATCCTCGAGTTTTGGAAGAAGCTTGTTTTGAATCACGACACTACATTCCTCAGTTAAAGAAACTGTGGCATATTCTTCCAATTTATTCTTGTTAGAGACAATTTCCTTTAGGAATTTAGCATAATGAGGCACATATGCAATGGCCTCAATGAATGGAATGTTCATTTGGAGCTTCGTGAGCATTTCCAAAAAATTTAGGAAATTGTTGTCTATCTTTTGAGCTTTCAAACTTTTTGGAAATAGAATAGTAGGAACATAAGGTTTTACGTCATCTTTCAGATTGAGTGAGATACCATTGTGTTGCACTTCTTGTTCCTTATCCTTCATGTTGTGTTTAGGCTCTTCCACCATCGGTGTTTCCGGTTTTTTCTTGCTTGTGTGCTTTCCCTCTTCACACTCCCCCACATTTGTTTCTTCAAACACCTTCCCACTTCTAGGTGATATAGCCATCATACACTCACTTGGACTCACTTGGGATGTATTTGGAAACTTCCATTTTCCCTTTCACTAACCACCTTTGCAATTTGACCAACTTGGCTCTCCAAATTTAAAATCGAGGCTTATTGAGATTGTAAATCTTGATCCATATTAGCATCTCTAGCCTCTATTTTGGACATGAATAGCATTAAGAGGTCCTCCAAAGAAGGTTTTTTTTCTTGGGTATTTTGTGAGGGTGGTGGATGGGGTTGATTCTGTTTGTAGGGTGGTCGAGGTTGGAATTTTGAGAGTCTCATCGGTCTACCTTGGTTTGGGTTTTGGTCTTTCCAAGAGAAGTTAGGGTGGTTGCGCCAACCCGGATTTTAAGTGTTTTAAAATGGATCATTCATCGGTGGTGGCTTCTTAAAACCTCCCATATAATTCATGTCTTCTATCCCGATATTCATTCCTTGACAAATCTATAAGTGGTGTCACTATGCTCTATCACTCCACAAAATGAGCATTGTTCTCTAGTCATGGCTTCTCTACTAATCAACACATTCAACTTTCTGGACATTTCAACGACTTGAGAAGCTAACTAAGAAGAAGAAGAAGTTTTTACCTCATGAATGTCCGCTCTTCTTCCTCTCACCGCTTTTTTGTTGAGAATTGGTGGTAAGCATTTCATAGATATCATAAACCTCCTCTGTCGTCTTGTCACCAAAATAACTTCCTACAATGGTGTCAACTAGAGTCTGGCCATGCATCATCAATCCGTCATAGAAAAATTATGTGAGCAAAGCCAATGAAAATTGGTGATGGGCGCATTGACTTAGAAGCAATTTGAACCTCTCCTAAAGCTTTGTGGAACAACTCTTCCTCCATTTGAGAAAATGAGTAAATTTTGTTCCCAACTCGACCATTTTTTGGGGCGAATAATATTTCATCGTGAAATTTTTGTACACTTCATCCCAAGTTCCTAAAGAACCTTTCGAAAGATTTATCAACCAAATCTTAGCTCGGTCCTTCAAGGTGTATGGAAAGCATCTCATCCGAAGCTCGTCCTCTATCAAACCATGTAAAGGAAAGGTTTGAATTGTTGTGTAGAACTCCCGTAAGAAAGTGAGTGGATCTTCGAATGGTAAGCCATGGTAATAAGGCAGCATCTTGAAGTGGATATTCTTCAACTCATAATTTTGGGCCACCGGACTCAAACGAATGCAAGATGGAGAATCATCTATCACCGACTTTTGTATATCTCTTAAGCTCATACGTGCCGGCATTTGATTTCCAATACCACCTCCTGGTAGTTGCTCCACTCTTTTCGCATTTTCTTGCTCAGCCCTAGGCCTTGGATTTCGGCCATCCTCTTTCTTTGTCTATTGGCTCGGTTTGCTATACACAGCCTTTCAATCTCCGAATTTAATGGAAGGACTTCTTGGTTCTCTTGGTCTGCTCTATCCCCCAAACATTGAGAACGCCTTAATAGCATAAATCACCTACAAATGCAAAGTAAACAAACAATTAAACAAAAAGAAATGAAAATATCACAACTAGTAATGTCGTTCCCCGACGGTGGAGCCAAAAAGTTGATCGAGTCTATCGCAAGTGCACGATAGTTGATGTAGTAATAAAAACCTTGGGAGTAATCCTAAGGTGTCGAACCCACAGGGACGAGACTAAATGAGATTGATTTGTAAAAGAAAATAAAATGCACAAGAGTTATTTTTATATTTTTGAATAATGAGAAACGAAATAAATGAAACAAACAACATAACAAGCATTAGGATCTTCAAGACTTGACCAATACTCCTATCTACTACATTTATGAACGGGTTATGGATTGAGTGCTCTCTCGCTTTTATCGTCTAAAGGCTCTCTCAAGTTTATTTAGGCTATGTCTACATTTATTAGGAGAGTCCTTTTGGCCTCACCTAGCTAAACTATACTCTTTAAGCTCTTTCGGGAATTTCATCGAACATCTTGTAGGCGTTAATATCTCTACTACACAACCTAACAAGTTTAATGCATGTCAACCTCACCTAATCTTCTCCTTTCGATCCTTAAACTAGGCTTGTTAAAACTACTATTATGTTGGCCAAACATAACAATAATCAATTCATACATTTCATTAAATCAAATCGAAAAATATTACAAATATATCATTCAAGTAGAACATATACTACAAATATAGCAAATAGATTTCAAGGTTTACATCTCTAAGTCCTAACAAAATATTCAAGCTACCGTGTTTATGTTCAACAAAATATGACAATAAACACCAACATAAATCATGATAACAAGTAGAGATAATAAGAGAGAAGAGAAGAACGGATATGGGAGAATCCTCTTTAGTTAGCCTTGAAGAGAAATCATCGATCTTTAAGCTTTGTCCCCTTTCTCTTTCTATGAAACCCTAAGGTGTTCTTACAAAATGAAAAAAAAGAAAAGAAATAAAATATATTCTTTCAATAAATGAAATATGTGAGAAATGTTGTTAAGAGGGAATATTTATACCCCTTTGCGTCGCTTGAAACCCTAGCATTTTTCATGCATAAAATGCCCCTATGTGTGTGCATGTTGTCCACCAAAACAAGCCTTACTGCCATAATTTTTGACCTGTAGAATGTTGGGCATGGGTGGCGCCATAGATGTGGCACCACCGCGCCCAATCACACGGGTGTGGTCCGTCTCTGCCTCACTTGGCATTTTAGCTTCTCCACCACTAGCTAGACCACGGTCGCGGTGGTGACTGTTTTTTCCTTCCGTTTTCACATCACTTTTTCGCTCCTCTTTCGCATTTCATTCCCAATTCATCTAAATCATTTACAACATAAACAAAACACAAAAAGTGTATAAATATGACATTAAACACTCAATCATAGGCAAAAAATGTATAAATTCTTGCTTAATAGTGTAATTTTAGGGTATATCAAAAGGTTTAATTGAAGAATCGAACATATATAAAGTTTGATTTTAACTAAACTTCAAGATAGAAGGAGAGATTATGGGAGAGGAAGGGTGAACCCAAAGGGATTGGCGAAGGAGAAGGAGAAGCACATAATTATGATACAAATGTTGTATAAACTTCTTTTCGTTTTTTTATCATGAAAAGTTATATGAGTTTGAAGCTTTTATAAAATTGAAGGTTTAATTGAAGTATCAAACATATATAAAGTTTAAAATGTTGTAAATATTTTATTTATTTATTTTTTTGAAAAATCCAAAGAATCTCGTAATTGGAAGAATCCTTACAGATTTGTATCCTTATTAAAGTCATTTTCAAATTCCAAAAAGATTAGTTTTTATCTTTTGTTTGTCTCCTTATTATGAAAGAAATATATAAGACTTGGTACCCTTATTTATTTATTGTATGAGGAGTGTAATTGAAATGGTGTAAAACCAACCAAAATAATATAATCTGCTCATAAACAACAAATGAGTTAGGCAATGAGCAGGGTCGAACCACAGAGACCGGTTAGAAATTGTTTATTTGCCAAAATATAAAAACAAAATAAAAAGAATGGATGTTGACCTTTGAGTTTGAGGGTTGTGATGCCTGTGTTTTGCACGTTGGAGGTCATCTATGTGCTTAATACAGGGTACTGTTCATGTAGTAGAGGCCTGAAACTTGACCGTGAATGTGCGTTGAGTGCAGCGTACACAGGAGGTCATCTACGTGCGTGTGCTGAGTACTATGCATGTAGAGGGGGATGAGTTGGTCAGGAGCTTTGCTTGTGCTGTGTGTGTTGTACGGGTTTCTGTGCACGTTGTTCATCCTTTGGGGTGTGACCCGTGAGCACGATGAGGCCTTCTACGCATACAGCAGGGGGTAGAACGCACGTAGATAGTAGATCTGAATGAGGGGGCTTCAGATCTGCCGTCAACGTATATTGTGTGGGATGCTTTCCATGTAGATCATGGTGCTACGTACACAGGACCCCTACTGTGCACGTAGAAGTGTCTTTCTGGGCGACTGTGCGTGAAAAGCGTCAGTCAGTCCATGAGTCTATAAATACCCCTACTTACCATTCATTCGGTCACAACTTGTCTCAACCATCAGATCACTTTCTCATTTTCTTCTCTATGATTTCTTTGTTTCTCCTTGCTTCTACAATGGATCTAGAGGTAAGAATCTTCCATTAATCTCTTCTTTTCTTTGATTTGTGCTGCATTTTGGGCATTTTAGGGTTCCGACTGAACTTGCGTTTTGGTTTAGATCTTTCTATTTCTGATGGAATACAGGTTAAAGAGAGTTAGATTATGGTTGTTTGAGACCAATATCTTGAAGTTTAAGCATCAGTTTCGTGGGATTTGGTATTTGAACCAAATGGGTTTCTCTACAACTAGGGTTACGGGTTTTACTAAATTTCTTGTCAAATCTGGTGTTGTTTTTTATGTATCTTGATAGATATGAGTTAGAACTTCACATATTTGAGTTGAGTTAAGAGATTTGACAAGTCATTCGGCATGGGTCTTGGAAGTCCAAGAGTCATAGTGAATATCTAGAAATATTTTGACTTCGTTTGTGGATTTGGAGGATGAATCCATGTTCAAGAGATTGACTTGAGTTAACGAGACATACTTCGTTTCGTTGGGGATCGAATGGAGCATGATCTTTGGCTTGAAAGTGATGGATTCACTTTCGTTTGTTTAGGCAACTTGAGAGTTGCATTTGCATTTCATATCATGCATTTGGATATTTTCCACAGTACCGCATTGTCATAATTGTGATGTGCTATGTGTACAGCTTCTTGTTCTTGCCAGCGAGAGCAGCCACCGACGAGTGGGACTTGACTGGTGTTTTGGCTTGGATTGCCAGGTGAGTGAGTAGCAGCTTCAGACACATTGGTTGTGTCTCAAACTCTATTTACTTGTTTTTGAAGTGTTGGATATATGTATCCGAAAATGACTAATCTAAGGGATTGGTTGAGATAAAAATGGTTATTTGTGAAATAATCGAATCTGGATTTGAAATGGTATATATGTATTATATATTGATGATATGATTTAAAGTGTTGGATTGCATGATATGATTTTGTACTATATTATAGTACGTTTTGGTTTTCGATGTAGGGACACCTGTGCTACTAGGTATGTAGCCTTTGATATACCAATGACTGATAAAACCCAGCTACCAGGACTTTCGGTAGCCATGTTGCCCCGATCAGGCACATGATCTGTTATGGTGGAGGCTGGTCCCCATCGGTATGGTTGATCCATATGTTTCGTGATAGTTGGCAGAGTCCACATCACGCCTGTTTAGTCCCTTATCGCCTGTATATGTTTTGACATGAAAATAAATGATTTAAAATCTTAAATGATTTAATACGCCTTGTGCATGTTGTTTGATGTGATTGCAAATGGTTTCGAAATGAATTTTTGAAAGGCTATTATTCTATAGTGTGTGTGTGTGTATATATATATATATATATATATATATATATATATATATATATATATATATATATATATATATACTATGAGTACTGCTTGTGC
>CAODLS010676963.1:0-14417 GCA_948243855.1 Flueggea neowawraea | reverse complement strand
CATCAACTCCCATCTTATGCCGCTGAAGGCGCATATACTCCGTCTCTTTCTTCTCCAAAAACTTAAGCAAATTGTTCTGATCCTCCTCCGACACATCCGCATCCGCCAACTTCTTCTCCAGAATCGTCCTCCTAATCCACGTCAAAAAAAAATCGATACAACAATCAATCAAAAGAACCTAATAGAATCACATAAAACTCACTAACCGCTCCTTCCTCTCCTGGAGACTCTTCATCTGAGACTTGTAGTGATTCTCAATAAACTGCTTCGCGGCAGCAACTTTCTGCTTGGTGACATTGGAGAGAGCCTCATCGTCGCCATGCGGTGGCGACTCCTCCAACGCCTCCTCCTCATCTCCTCCTCCTCCGCCGCCGCTGCAATCCTTCCTCCTGGTGGACGACCTCATCTTGTCCCGGGGCTGAAACTTCTGGAACCAGCTGCGAGCCGAATCCATTACTTTTATAACAATAAAACCAACAAACTAATGTTGAAACTGATTAATTGGGATTCGAAAACCTGGCACGAGAAGAAGAGGAGGGATTATATGAGGAGGTTGGAAATGTTGGAGCGGAAAAATCGGGTTACCGTTAAAGAGTGTGTGGAAAATAATTTTTAAAAAAAAAGAAAAAGAATGTTTTTATTTTATTTATAGGTTCTTCTTCGGTTTAGTTGATGTTAAGTGTTTATATGAGTAATTAGATATTTATAAGACTTAATAACATTAAATAACACAATTTTTATTTTTATCTTTTAAAAATAACACTTAATAGCATTATTTTTATAATTTTTTGTATTCGTAGCATGAATTAGTATTTTTATTAAAAAAGGATAATTAATTACGTGACACTGACAACTTTATAGCTATCACTTGAAAACTAATAGACATGTCATCACGTCGTCAGTACTACGTGATCAATTTTCATTTTTTAATAAAAATACTACCTAATTCAAGAATGCAAAAAATCACAAAAAATTGTGCTATTGAGTGTTATTTTCAAAAGATCGAACCATAAATGTAAAAACGAATAAAGATCATACTATTTAATGTTGTTAAGCCTATTCATAATTATTAGTATTAATTAAGTCTTCTCTATGGATAAATCTATACTTGAGTTACTAATACTCATTAGAATTAATTGTTATATTAATGATAATTTAATTATCCAAACATTTAATAAGTAATTATAATATAAATGAAATATTTTTTTAAAGATTAATGTATTTTACTTGACCTTAAATTTTGACTTTAATACTAATAAGTTACAAATTTATTGGTTTATTGATCTAAATATGACTCATTGTTAATCATTGAATCATTTTTCGGTCTATTTTAATCCCTTGAACTAATTTTTTTATTGTTGTAGTTATGATTATTTTCTTAATTAAATGTAACTCAGCGACTTTTACTAAAAATAAAATGTCAATTAAGAAAAACTAAATTTATTAATTATTTTATCATACATATGTTTCTATATGTATATATTCATTAGTTAAATCTTATTGTGTCATTTTGATAAAAATACATGAAATGATTTTTCAAAAAAAATTAATTTAATTAAATATTTATGAATATTTTAGTGACTACATCTTTTTTTTTTAGTTTTTAGTTGATTCAATTAGTTGCTAAATAAAACGGCTAAAAAATAGTCAAAATAAATCTTTGTCCTTAAACTTTTCTCGCACTTGTCCAAAGTTTTTTAATTATTTGGGAGATTTAATGTACTATATCTTGTTCTTTATTTTATTTTTTTAACTTCGTTATCTTATTTTATTCTTCGGTCTTTTTGGTATTACTCTCTCTCACACATTATTTTTCGAGATAGGCTATAGTCTTTTGTCATATTTCTTTTATGTATTTTTGACAGTTGAGATATTTTTATATACTTTAAATATAATTTAATGATTCAAGTTCAGTTATTTGAGTTAAATTTTTTAATATGTTGACAAAATCTCAATCATTAGATTAAATTTCAAATATTTAAATAAAATCCTTACTATCAAAAACACTTAAAGGAGATATATACAAAAGGATATTAACTCAATCCCTATTTTTCTCTCTTAAGCAACAAAATTAAGTTAACAAGAATGGCGAATTGTGATATTTAATAGTGTTTCCTTGTCGCTCAAGTTTGCTTCAAAAATTCAAGTCAGATTACTTGTGTAGTTTGATCTTGGTATATTTTTAAACTAACATTCATTAACTTATGCATACAAACTTCACATATTATTTGTAGTGATTGTATTTTTTGTATGTCAGGAAAGTTTTTTAAAAGAATTGAGTTATGTAATTATTCGAAACATGTCTAAAACCAATCCGACAAGTAAGACAAAGAAAGAAGATCATCTATCAATAGGGTTTGCAACTACTTTTTGTCTTCTTTAGTAGACATGAACACCACAACTAACACTAGTTACTATCAACTCTTCAACTTGGGTGAGTTATCACTTCCCTCCACCAAAGGAGGCTTATAAAACACACATTGCATTTTTAAAAAAAATAGTGTTATTTGATTTTAAAAAAAAATAGTGTTATTTATTTTGAAAATTAAAGTATTAATGATTTTTTTTAACAAGTGTCTTTTTTGATATTTGAATTCTTGATCTTTTGACAAGTAGTTCTCACAGAGTCAATATGTTAATCGTTAAGCCAATTGCTTGTAATTTTAATGGCAAAAACAAATTATATTGTTTGAGCATTAAGGCTAACAGTTCCATGGCTTTAAGGTATGCCCAAATTCCGACGGTCTTAACTAGCTACAATGAAGCTAGTGAAAGTTGAAGGTGGACAACATTTTGAAGTAGAACTACGATTGGAAAAAGTAGATCTAAGTGGGGTGGTTGTGTCGAGGAGTTGGAGAAACATAGACATCAAGAAGTGATTCAAAACAATAGTTTAGTAAGAAATTACCTGTTTTCATTTCTTGGTAGCACTTATTGGATTAGCTTGCAATTGTAGCTTTCTAGCTGGATAGCTATGGTTGTCCATATATTTCAATATGGACGTTAATTAGTAGTTAAGAAATAAACAACAATAATTATTTTTTATTCCCAAAATGTCATCTTTCATACACTGTCTCGTAAATTACTATTTAATTTTCTCAATTTAGTAGTTTTTTTAATTCGTACTGTTTGTTTAGGCTTAAAAATATTGGAATAAAAAGAATCTCACCATTTTTATAATTTTCTTTTATTCCATTTCTTCTCTTCTGGAGTCACTTTAACAACATATTTATTTTATTGTTATTTCACATATTTTAAAGAAAAAATAAAAAGAAAAAAGTTACATTTTTTTACTTCATTCTAAAAAGATTAATAAATATTTAAAAATAACTTTTTAAAATACATAACACCTTTTTCTTGAAATTCCATAGTTTAGTTCAAAAAAAGTTATAACCATACTTTAAAGGACTAAATACAGCTACATGTTACCAGGATATTCAAATTAACGCTAAATGTGACCTTTTTTTCCTTCAAAATTTTATTTTTATTTTTAAAAAATCAGCACGTGACATTGGCATTATAAATTGTAACCGTACAGTCCCAATTTCGGAAATAAAGCAACCGAAACATATTATAAAATCGCGAATTTTTTAGCTCTGACATACTTTCAAAATAGATTGTATATCGCGAAGAAATAGGAACCAATAAAAAACAGACTTATGTTACCTAAAATCAAACCAGATCTTCTTGAGCATACAATTGAAGGTTTCAACATATTCTGTCAAATTTCATGACACTACCATGTACAAGTTCATATACAAATTGCAAATACCAGTACACAGATACAAACTTGCAAACATCAAAGAAGAAGAACTAAAAGCTTATATACAGATTGCAAACATCACTGCACAACTTGAGAAGATAAATAAAAAACTTCCTATGCAGAGCTCATATACAAATTTGAGCACAACTAAAACTCAAAGAAGAAGTGAAAAACCTGAGAAGAAGACACAAAATCAACTAAAACAAACAATCAAAAGGTGTGTAATCTATAAAATTGTCATGTTGATTTGCGAAACTTATCAAATTGTTTGAATAATAAATTACGATTATGTTACCTCAATACTTTCGAACTTGTTTACGAAGAAATTTGAATCTACAAGTGTTCAGATCTACAAAATGTACAAGACTACTAAAAAACTCAAAAAATCATGTTAATTATTCGTTTGTTTTTTGTTCAATTTTTACACAAACTGAAGATAACAATATTTTTTTTATTGTATCTCATCTTTAACACATTTAGTATTTATTTTTCAGTGTTAACCAAACTTTTCTATAATTTATTTAAAATATATTTTATAACTTGTTTAAGACTTATTTAGAGTCTGTTTATGTCTATATATTTTTTTAATATATATAAATTTTACATATTTTTTTATTTTTTTAAAACTTATTTAGAACTTGTTTACTGTTTGTTCATGTTTGTATATTTGTTTAATATATATAAGTTTTAGATATTTATAGCTTGTTTAAGAATTATTCAAACTTGTTTAGAACTTGTTTAAAATCTATTTATGTTTAATAGGAATGGAGAACATTCAAATATTGGTTCATTATAATGAGGAATGAGATTAGAGCTTCATTTATTCAAAATATAAAACCAAAGGAGTCATACTCAGTCATGATTGTAACTATCAATCACTAACTGAAAACTTGTCAAGCTTACTGAATGTTGACAAAACAACAACAACATTGGAGATCAAGTATCAGTGGAAACGTGGACACCAACCGCTTGAGATCAAAGCTTGTTATTCTACATCTTACTAAAGTGGAAAGACACAGATGTGACAAATCTCCCATTGTTTGTTACTACTCAACAAAATCATCTCCAAATTATACAAGACGCATCATCTACCATAGCAACATATCTACTAAAGGCAACGATTGAATTCTCATCAACGACAACAGAATGACAAACCGATAAAACTGAAACTGAAGGATCCATCACAGATATAATTGCATATGGAGACCATTTGAGTAAAATCATGGTCAGCTCATTCAATGAAGAAGAAGAAGAAAAACAAACAAAAAGCATACGAGATGAAGACGACTCTGAAGACTTCCTATTCAACACAAAACCAACAGAAATTAAGTTTAGACAAGTGTTTAAAGACAAAAACACTCTCACAACAACATTGACCAACTATGCATTGAAGAACCACTTCCAGTTCAAAATTCTCAAATCATGCCCAAAAGAATACTTGTTGGTTTGTTATGACAAGAATTGTCAATGGACTTTATGAGCTTCAAGGAAAATACCAACAAGTATGTTTATAATAAGAAGATTCGACAATGCTAATACCTGCTCTCTGGATGTTAGACTAGCAATTGCATCAATTGTTGGAGAATGCATAAAGTAAGTATAAGTTAATGGACCTAACAACAAAATATATGCCAAAAGATGTCATAGCAAGACAAGAAGAAACAATATGGAGTAAACATAGCTTCCAAAAAGCCTGGAGATCAACTAAGAGGAAAATCATGCGACTCATATGGAAAGCTACCAAGTTTTTGCTTTATGCTGTTAACAAAGAACCTGGGATCATAATTGACATAGAAACAGAGGATGACAACCTCACATTCAAGTATGCATATATGGTCATATTTGCATCTACTAATGAATAAAAATACTACAGAACGACCATGGTTATTGATGGGACTTCTCTAAAATCAACTTATAGAGGAACACTACTCACTGCATCAGCGGAAGATGGTGGAAGTAAACTTTTTTCACTTCCTTTTGGAATTGTAGACTCTGAAAATGATGACTCATGGGATTGATTATTCACAAAAATCAGAAAAATCATTTGGGGTGATACAAGAATTATGCATAATATCTAACAGACTTCATAGCATTGAAAAAGCAGCAACTAAAATATTTCCAATCACATGGCATCTTCATGTATCATTAGCTCAACAACATCAAAACAATGTTTAGACAGACTGACACCAACATTAAAGATACATTTTGCTTCTTCCACCTGCATTTGTTTAGCGTCTTACACATCCAGTATGCATACCTTGTCGATTTGAAAAGCAGGACATGCTCTTACAATAAGTTGTTTATTGGTTGTTGATTTATTGTTGATTTGTCATTGATATTTTGTTGATTTGTCGTTAATTTGCAACATGTTCCAAATGGATGAAATACCTTGCAAATATGCAATTGCAATAATAAGAAAATTCACCTTAATAATTATGAGTACTGTTCAAATTACCACATGGTGTCAACTTTGCTAGCTACATACCAAACCCAATACCACATGAGATCACATAGGAAATATCAAATGAAATAAAAGAGATTATGGTGTCAAAACAAAATGTCAAATTACAGCTAGGAAGACCAAGAAAGAGAAAAATGAAATCAAGACATGAGAGCACAAAAAAAAAAAAAAATGTAGAAGATGCTGAAAAACATGATACAATCAGAGAACATGCGAAAATATTCCATTTAGATCAATGTGGTTGACTTCTTAAAATTTCTCTTAGGAATGTTCAAAACATTTACAAACTAGGTTCTTTGCGTTAACACTTGTTTCATAGTAGTTTATTTTCGGTTTAAAACTTGTTTGCGTAATTTGTCTTAATTGATTCTTACAGAAAAGTAATAAATAACAACTAACTAATTAGTCGGGCTGTAAACTTATAAAGAACAGACACTAAAAAACAACATATTCGTATATATACTCCAACATGCTCGAGTAACACAAATTGTCCCCTAAAAACTTTATTTGACATCCAATTTGCCATATGTTTGTAAAAGCATGGACACTGTACAAAAGTAGACACTTTCCTAATCTAACCAGCTAGCAGGTGACTCCTCCTCGCTACTAACATTTTTGCATTGCTTTGACATCCCATGCATCCACAACAAAATCGCCAACCTAAAACGATGAGATTTCACATCAAGTTTCTTAGCTGAAATTTTCTTCCCCATGATAAAATATTCAGCAAAAGATGTAACAAATAAACCACAATCACTGAAGAAAAGAAACATAAACAAAAATTAATCAAGAGGCCAACACAATAAAGAAGAAGAACAAAAAAGCTTCAAAAATACGGAAATTTACTTGTTTTCCTGTGTTGGAAGACCAGAAACAAACTTAATTTCAATAGGATTGGTTTCGTTGATGTCATAATAAGCAGTAGAAGAAAAATCGATATTCTTTCTACTGGCGTATAGGTTGCAAATCTTGAAGAAGTGGGGAAGTAATACAACGTATGCATCCACAATCAATACAACACCATTCTCATTCCTCTTAGACCTCAACGAGTCATACACATATATGCATCTTTCCTTAAAACTAAATCGACCTTAAGACCCAGTGGTCTAATCTACCCCCCAAAGCAGTATTGGGAATGTGAATAGGAAAAAGAATATGATCAGCAGAACACCACTTCTTGCTACACCTCATAATATGACCAGTGATATAACCAACAATATTATCACCAAATTGCAATAAATCGACATTCCTCTCATGTCTTTGAATTTGCCATAAAGATTTTGAATCTTCCACTTGATTCGAATAGTTGTCCGGGATTAGCCAAGTGATAAAACCAAGTCTTTGATTGTATTGATACAACACCAAGCTTTATTGGTGGATCAATAACATCATCCTCTTCACCGTATATACATCTGTGAAACAACAAAAAAAATCAATAAATTAAAAATGCCGAAACACAAAAAAAAAACTATAAATGAATAATAAACTTACTTGTCACTACCATTCATGCCCTTTATTAAACCACTATACAACCAATCAATAAAACCAGAAGAAGAAACATAACGAGAATTGCTTGCACCAATCTGGTTATCCAAAGGACATTTTAAACAAGGTAACTGCACTTTGCCCCCTTTAGCCTTCTCAGAAGATGAACCAAAGTAGACATTATAAGGTGACACGAAAAAGAGACCAAGCCTTTTCTTTCTCTCTTCCTGCTGTGGAGTAATAAAAACTGCATCTTTCACATCCTAAAAAAGAAATGGGACGAATATACATATCACTTTTACAATAGGTAATAATATTTTGAATTTTGATTAAACCAACCAAACAATAAATAAGCAAAAACCTACAGTCTCTTTAGTCTTTTCTTGTTCACCTTCTTTCACCACCTCCTCAACATTATCCTACAAAGGAAACAGATAAAAATGTAAAAAACAGTATAATAAGAATCAAAATATACTAGATTATTAAACGAAATGCAAATGAAAAAAAAAATACATCTTCTTCCGTAGACTTCTTCTCTGGATTAGCAGTTGAAGCTATATCCTTTTCAACATTTTTCAACTCGTGCACAAAATCAGAATCAAAATCATCGGATTTTAAACTCGTAACAGCAACCTACAACATGCAAACAATAATATACAACACGTAAACAACATATAAGCAACACCTAAACAAAAAATATACAATAACTAAAACAGAGAAAAAAGTACTTTGTTCTCAACAACATCCTTCTCCACTTTCTGGAAAACGAAATCAGATGAATCAACATTCTTCTCATCTTCAACATTAACATTCTGTTTGTTCAAACATTCGTGTCCCACAAAAAAAACATATCAACATACAAATCAACTAAAAGGAAAAAAAAAAGAAATTAAAATGTTAAATTGACAAAAGGAACAACATACTTGAACACTGACATCTTCTTTGATTATTGAGCCAATGGTAGGATTAACTCCACCAAAACCAGGAGAATGATCGAGATTCTCAAACTGCTATAATATACAATTAAAAAAATAAGCAACATCATCACTAAAGGAAAAAATTAAAAAGAGAGATTAACAAACAAAACTGACAGATAAACCATCAGTAATCTTACTAAAGCCAAAATCAAAATCATAAACCGTTCCATCTTTACAAACTTCACTAATATCATCAGCTACATGCACTTCCTGAAAACAAAAACAAAAATTAAATGAAAAACCAGCTAAGAAAACAAAGAAAAAACAAACAATAAAAAATTACCTTATCAACTTCACAATTTGCACCAACACCATCATTATTACCATCATCACCATCATTATCACCTCTTACAGCACCAACAGCTCCACCACCATCACCTAAATCAACAACTTCCTTTTCCGAAGCACTTTTCTGTATTAAATTTATAACACCATTCACATCTTTACGCAACAGTTTAAACTTTATCTCAAAATCAGAAAATTTCTTGAACAGTTTTGACTGATTGCATATAATCTTATTCATTGCCCTCGACAAGCTATCCACTTTTTTGTTCGCAATTGATGATGAAGCACCAATAGGTTTCGGAGTCCTGACGCTACCCACCACATCCTCACCAAAACTATCATCAAAGAAACCTCCTAAACCTAGCGCCTCTAGTTCATCTTTAGTTGGAACTAAATTTCTCAGGCCCAACTGCAAAAACAAATAAACAAGTTAAAACAAATAAACAAAAACAAAACAGTATACAATCGAACACATTAATAAAAAAATTTAAAATCAAATCCAATAAAAAAAAGCAGACAAAAAGAAATAAACTTACAGTTAAAGCATCATAACTAAATAACTCAGTCCTCAATTCATCAAAACTCTTGTTGTCTGTGCAAGACCACCTCAAAATCCTTGGGACCTCGTCACCTACACGATTAGCAAACCACCCCTCCACATGCGGACAACTCGCAAAAAACCAAATTTGAAAAGCTAACACATAGTACTTCATGGCAACATAAAACCTCTTTTTTTCTAGCACCGACATCCTGCTTCCATGCCTTAAACCTACTCTTCAACTCTTGGACTGTTTCAAAAAATACCTCCTTCCCCCATCCATAACTCTCATATCCGTCCGACTCAACACTGTCAAACATTGTGTCACAGACATTCTTTACCTCAGGACCAGAAAACAGGTAGCACTCGATGAAGTACAAAACAACAAGCCTAACTGCGTCTTCATCAGAAGGGAAATTCCCACAGTTGAACACTTGCTCTAACAACCCATTTGTAACCCTCTTATCAATCCCAAAAACTTTTTTCCTAAGACTAGGATTTTTTAATTTATATTTACTCTTAATTTCATTAGAAGAAATGTTCAGGCCAGTAACCAAGCCAAACTCACCAACACCAAAACGTAATGAACGACCAGACACCTCAAACCACAACTCATATTCATTCCCTTGTTTTATCTCTCTAACTAACAAACTATGAATTAAATTAAGTTGTATCTTGAGAGGCTTAACCTTTAAGAAATGACCAAAACACATCTCTGAAAACAATTCAAGTTGTTTAGGACTCAAAACTCTCCTTATGTTGTCTAAAACAACATCAGGAGTGAAACCTTCATAACTAATTCTTGTTGGAAGACGATGTTGAGGCAGAAAATAAAACTCCCCATCCTACAGAAACAAATCGCAGGATATTAATAAACTAGCATTACACAATTTCAAACATCACACACTGAAAACAAATTATAAGCAAATGACACAACAAATACCATAACAACAGGAGCAGGGGGCCTCTTATTCAACAACCAACAACAAATCAACAACAATGTAACAAAAACAAAAAAAATATAATAAAAATAAAGAAAATCATAACTAAAAAACACCTTTTCCTCTTCAGAAGATTTCTTTAAAAACTCCGCGTAAACCTCATCTACAATAATAGGATTCTTCTTCGACTTTTTCAGATTTGTCTTTGCTCTCAATGAACGAGCAACCTTCTTCTTGCCCTGCCAAATGTAATCCCAATATGACTATCGAACATGGAGTGAATTAGATTTCTTGCTAAATATAAAAGTTTTTAAAATTTTTGGCAATATTTTGAAAAGCAAAAGTTAATAGCTAAATCCAACACAACCACAGAAACTGAAGTGAAAATAAGTAAGGGATAGAGAAAACAAATCTGCGATTTATAATGATTTGGTCCTCCTTGACCTTTGTCCACTCCTCTAACCTCAACTAGAGAATTTCAATACACTATCACTTCCTCACTTGCTGGTGGAGGCAAACCGTTACTGTAATTCCAATATGTCTATCCAAGAGGGGGTGAATTTGATTTCTTGCTAAGTATGAAAGCTTTTAAATCTTTTGGCAATATTTTGAAAAGCAAAAATTATAGATAAATTCAACACAACCACAAAAACTGAAATAAAAATAAGTAAGGGTAGGGGTTTGGTCCTCTTTTACCTACGTCCACTCCTCTAACCTCAACTAGAGAATTTCAATCCACTATCACTTCCTCACTTGCGGGTGGAGGCAAACCGTTACAACCTTTCGTTTTTCAGGCTCACAAGACAACTTTTACAATCCCTTGTTTTTAGCTGACTCAACAAGAAAACCAATACCCACTTATTTTTCTAAGGAACCAAACAAGAAAACATATCTTACCCACAAGCCTTACAACCAAAGCTTGTTTATGCAATGTTCAACAGAATGAGTATGATCTTCTCACACCAAATCTCAAAGCAAATAACAATACAAAAGCTTAGTTGTGGTGTAAGAACTTGAAAACACTTAAAGAGAGAAAGTCAAGAATGAAATTTGCAAAGCTTGTGCACACTCTTAATGTGTTATTTATTTGTCTCTGAAGTGCGTACGTCTGTTTATAAGTAGACTCCAAAATGTAGTCGTTGTGAGACTTGAAAGAGCCGCTAATAGACGAGAAATATATTCTGATTTTGATGACGTCAGCCGATATAACGTGCATTGTAACCCATGCAACGTGCGTTGTAGATGTCTCATTGACGTACAACGTGACTTGTTTCCTTTTAACGTGTCTTGCATCTAACTTTGATGCTACGACCTCAAATGTTGCACAATGTAATGTATCTTATGTTTATGCAACGTGACTTAAGTCTCCATCTAGAATGTTCACCAGGAAATTTTCTTCGTATAACGTGACTTGTGTCCATTTGCAACGTGCATTGATCATGCCTTAATGTGCGTTGCATATGGCACTGCAACCTTCAACGTGCGTTGTCGATCTTCCAAAGATCTGTCTTTTGATTCTGTCACGTGATCAAGTCAGGCATCAGAGAATATTCAAATTTGAATCTTGAGGCGCCGAATTGTCAGAAGTTGACATCACCTCATACAATGTGACTTGTATCCGCGTGCAACGTGCGTTGAGGATTGATTTCAAAGGTGACTCCTTTACTCACAACGTGACTTGAAATGTAGTGTAACGTTGATTTCCATTGCTCTCAAGTCAACTTTAAGTCTAATGCTCATTCTCGTCAACGTGACTTGTATAGTCTATAACGTAACTTGTACACAAGTGCATTTTATGCCGAGAGCACCTCATTCACATAACGTGACTTGTATGCTCTACAACGTGACTTGTAGATAAGTGCAACTCATGCTGAGAGCACCTCATTCACATAACGTGACTTGAGCTTCATGCAACGCGCCTTGTAGTTTTCAGATGCCTACTCCCTCTTTAGTTCAACTCGATAATGAGACTTGTATCTTGTGTTGCGTGACTTGTACCTCAATTGAAAAACCCAAAATTCCTTTGAAATGATCAACATGACTTGTAGCATATGGAACGTGCATTGATCATACTACAATGTGCTTATCATTGGCTGCAACGTGCATTGCTTAAAATTTTCACATGTTTTGTTAAAATTATACAAACTGAGAGTCAATAGTTACAACCTCTTATTTTTCAGGCTCACAAGATAACATTTACAATCCCTTGTTTTTAGCTGGCTCAATAAGAAAACCAATACCCACTTTTTTTTCTAAGGAACCAAACAAGCAAACATATGCTACCCACAAGCTTTACAACCAAAGCTTGTTTATACAATGTTCAATAGAACGAGTATGATATTCTCACACCAAATCTCAAAGCAAGTAGCAATACAAAAGCTTAGTTGTGGTGTAAAAACTTGAAAACACTTAGAGAGAAAAAGTCAAGAATGGAATTTGCAACGCTTGGGCACTCTCTCAATGCGTTCTCTTTTTGTCTCTGAAGTGTGTGCCTCTATTTATAGGTAGACTCCAAAATGTAGCCGTTGTGAGACTTGAAATAGTCATTAAGAGACGAGAAAGATATTCTGATTTTGATGAAATCGAAAGGTACAACGTGCATTGTAACTCATGCAACGTGTGTTGTAGATGTCTCATTGACGTACGTGACTTGCTTCCTTTCAACGTGTCTTGCATCCAACTCTGATGGTACGACCTCAAATGTTGCACAATGTAATGTATCTTATGTTTATGCAACGTGACTTGAGTCTCCATCTAGAATGCTCACCTGAAAATTTTCTTCGTATAACGTGACTTGTGTCCATTTGCAACGTGCATTGATCATGCTTTAATGTTCGTTGCATATGGCACTTCAACCTTCAACGTGCGTTGTCGATTTTCCAAATATTTGTCCTTTGATTCTGTCACGTGATTGCGTTAGGCATCAGAGAATATTCAAATTTGAATCCCGGGGCACCAACTTGTTAGAAGCTGACATCGCCTCATAACGTGCGTTGAGGATTGTTTTCAAAGGTAACTCTTTTACTCACAACGTGACTTGAAAGGTAGTGTAACGTTGATTTCCATTGCTCTCAAGCTGAATTCAAGTTTGATGCTCATTCTCGTCAACGTGACTTGTATAGTCTGCAACGTGACTTATACACAAGTGCATTTCATGCCGAGAGCACCTCATTCACATAATGTGACTTGTACGTTCTACAATGTGACTTGTAGATAAGTGCAACTCATACCGAGAGTTTCTCATTCACATAACGTGACTTGAGCTTCATGCAACGCGCCTTGTAGTTTTCAGATGCCTACTGCCTCCTTAGTTCAACTCGATAACGCGACTTGTATCTTGTGTTGCGTGACTTGTACCTCAACTGGAAAATCCAGAATTTCTTTGATATGATCAACGTAACTTGTAGCATATGGGACGTGCGTTGATCATATTGCAATGTGCTTATCATTAGCTGCAACGTGTATTACTTAACTTTTTCACATGTTTTGTTAAAATCACCAAAACTGAGAGTCAACATTCTCCCCCTTTTTGATGATGACAAAATATGGAAAGAGTTTGCACTCCCCTTCAATCAATGCACCTGTTTTAAACTTAAACATACTACAAAAATACAAATTTGATCAAGATTTTTAAGCCTTGTCATAATAGTTAAGTCAAGCATACAAGTTCATTTATAAAAGATCAAGTCATACACATTAAAGCACTCTAGCACTTTTATACAAACTCTTAGCCAATATTTCTCCCCCTTTTTGTCAACGTTTAAAAGGCATAGATAACAAAGATTAAAATAATAAAACATAAGAGACAAAATGGCTACAAAACATTGAATTTTCATTAATAAAAGTCATAGAAAACAGAGTTTGGAATAACAAGTCAAAAGTAAATACAAAATGCAAGTGAGATGCATGAAAAAATGTGGATCATGAGCCTAGAAATCACAACAATGGATTTTTAGGATCTATAATC
>CAODLS010676674.1:0-13693 GCA_948243855.1 Flueggea neowawraea | reverse complement strand
CTAACCACCACCACCATTACTCCAAAAGATACAATCATTGAGGAGGAAGAAAGAAAATCAAAGTATCAATAAAAAAAGAAAGGAATATGTGCAGAAAAGAGATGGGGTTTGGGTTTGATTTAATGTTGATTTTAAAGAACGAGGTTGAACGACATGGTTGTTGTCGAGATTTATTGGATGATCAAAGATAGTGGGAGAGAAAGACGAAGAAGCGAGAGACGGGAAATAAATTCAAAAAGAGAGAGAGAGATGTGAGTGCAGATGATGAGAGGAAAAAATAAAATAAAAATAACAATTGTTGATTTTTTATGGTTTTGGGTTGAAATTTGTATGTAACTTAATTGCAAACAAAAAATGTGGCAATAAAAAAGGAGTGATATATATCCATGATTCAGTTACTAAATGTCTCTATAGTGTCTAAAAGTGAAATTAGATTCAATAATTGTTTTTAAGTGCAAATAGTATTTCTTATTATGAAATATCTTTCAAGCCACCTGCATTAGAGAAATTTGTTTTTAAAAGTTACATAAGTGTAATTTCCACTTAAAAAAAACTTAAGCCTCGAATAGTCCAAAAAACAAAAACTTAAGGTCAAAATGGGTGGTACTCCAATGAGGACTCCATAAATGAGTCCTTATTAAGAACTCGAGTTACCTAATTTGAGACTCGGTTACTTAATTTTAGCGGTTGTTACTTACTTGTAGCTCCACTGATTACTTAATTTTGATCGGTATACTTAATTCTGTGATAAATTAAGTAACCATGATTGTTACTTAATTATTTCTAAAGTTACTTAATATGAGTCTCAGTTACTTAATTTACTAAAGAAGTATTGATGACTCATTTATGGAGTCATCATTGTAGTACCACCTAGTCAAAACCAGTCCTGACGCTAAATCTTATCCCTCTTTTTATTGTTATTTTGGTATGCAAATGGTATTTGAACAATATTTCATCAGTTTTCATCTATATCCATGTAATTTTAATGTAGTATTGAAGAAGTATTCAACTGGCATTTATGTTTTTGGATGATGTTCACACAAACTATTGATGGTATGCAAACAGTGTTCGAACGGTATTCACTTAGTTTTCATTCTCGAACGGTATTCACTTAGTTTTCATTCATGTCAACGTATTTATGATTTATATTCAAAAGGTATTCAATTGGTATTTAACTTGTATTATTTTTTTGGATGACGTAGGGACAAACTAGTTTTTGTATGCAAATAGTATCCGAACGCTATTCACTCAAATTTCATCAATCTCAATGTATTCACACTTTGGTATTCAAGTGGTATTCAACTGATATATGATACTTGTGAATTTTTTTCAATGTTGGAGCATGAAATACATGTGCGTTGAATTTGTACGGGCATGTGAATGCCACGTGCACACACAGTAAATGTCTAATTTTCTTCCGTACGCTTGTAATTTTTGAAACTTGGACTAGCATTAGTTTTTGGGATGATATATTTGTAATATTTGAAAATTTAAATAGTAAATATATTGTTGTCCCAAAATTGTATCCTACATTTTTTTTGTATTTTTTAGTTTACAAAAATAAATTCATGCAATATTTAACTTTAAATATATAAAGTATGTAGTTTGATTTAAAAAAAACTATTTTATGTACAGGAGAAGCACATAAATATACAACAAAAAAAAGCCAAAATTCACAAATACAACATGTCAAAATCTTACCAAAAATGGAAACATGGAATAAATAATCACAAAAATGCCTCAGCTTGACTTTGTAATGACCACACGTCAAAAAATTGACCCCATGTTAACCACATTCTTTTATCTAGTGAAAAGTGAGTATAACTCGAGAACAACATGAGTACAAACCGAATACAATTAAATGAGAACAAACACAAATGAAAATGAGTACAAGTCAAAAAAGATATTATGAGTACAAACCGAGAACAAAGTGAGTACAAAACGAGTACAAATATTTTAATTTTTCTTTATTACTCGGTAAAATTATGAGTACAAATGTGAACAAAGCGAGTACAAATAAGTACGCAATGAGTACAACTCAAAATTTTCAATTGATTTAGTTGATTTAATTTGGATTCATTCAACGTCATTATTCTAGGAATATAGACACAATTTTGGCCAAGGAAAGTCAGATCTGCTACATGGACTGAGACACAACTTCATTATTCATTCAACTTAATTATTCTAGGGCTTCTTGCGACAATCTCTTCTTTGCTCTTACCCACCTCATGCCACCACCATTCTCTTCTTTCTCTCTTTCTCTCACTCACTCACCTCACATTGTTGTCTTTTCCTCTCAACCACCACAATGCATTAAAGGTCGGTACATAGGTCGGCAAAACCACCTTTGCAACACCATGATCTCTAGCATGCAAAGCCCAGCCACCACGTCGCATCTAAACAGATGAGATGTGGATGAAGGCAATGTGGCAGAGTCTGGGGCGTTAGGAGTGTCGATTAGGTGGCGGATGAGGTGGAGGATAGTGCAGTAAAGGGAAGAGAGATGAGAGGGAGGCTGAGACAAAGGAGAAAAGAGAGAAGAGAGAGAAACAAAGTCGTTGCTATACATACATACATACATACATACATACATACATACATACAACCCTATCCACCAACCCAACCCAAATGAAGTCATACACACATATACAAACACTCACGCGCACCCTACTTCATCATCACCCAACCCAACTCTAACCTTCACCTCTAGGTCTCATCGCTACTACCCACCCACACCACATCTCTTCTCTCCGTCAGCATGACCTGCCCGCTCTTACCTCTCCTTTCCTTGCACTTTGTTGTGTAGACAATTGTCACTCTCTGTTTGCAACAAAGCTGTCCAACTTCCATCATTCTCACCATCATTTGTATCTCATCTTCTCGTCATCGACAATGGAAAAGGGTGGATGTTTCAGTTGGTTTGGTTGGGTTGTTATGTTATTGGCTTGGTTTAATTAAAAATAAGTTGAGTTTGGTTAAAAAATTAAGTCCCTGAACTTTTAGGAAACATCCTATAAAGCCCACTCCACTCTCCAGCCTAAGTCACTTAATCACACGTGCTTAATGAAGTTAAGAAAATAGTTTAAGGATATCATATTTTCAAACTTAAAGGGTGGAATAGGTGAAAAGTAAAGTTGAGGGGCTTTACAAAATGTTTTCTGAAAGTTTAGGAGCTTAACTATGGGTTCAGCTAGTAACCCTTTTTTTGTTTTCGGTACGTGTTTGTATAAAAATCCCAAAAAGGAGTTTCGTCCGGCAATCAACCTTTGTGTTGATGGCACATGGGACTGGCCGACTTGGTAATTACAAAAATTACCTATGTTGGTTTAATTATCATATTAAATTCAAAAAAATAATAAAATTTCAATTTTTTTAGATAATTAAAATTTTGAATTTAAAATAAAATAATTTGTTCAAATTAATAACATCATGATTAATAAGCTTATAAATCATTAGTATGGAAGTGAACTCTAATATTAAAGAGTCGTGCATTTGATTTTTTGTGAGAAAATAAAAATGACTTATCAAAACAGTAATAACTTAAATCGTTAATATTTAAGTTATAAGTTTTTATCATATTTTGAACTTAAAAATTGTGAATTGATAATTTTTTAAGTAAATTTATTTGCTCC
This sequence comes from Flueggea neowawraea, assembly GCA_948243855.1. Lineage (NCBI taxonomy): Eukaryota > Viridiplantae > Streptophyta > Magnoliopsida > Malpighiales > Phyllanthaceae > Flueggea > Flueggea neowawraea. Next base: position 10,061 of record CAODLS010676674.1, on the reverse strand, counting down.
AACAAGATATCAAATTCTTGACCCATTAGTGCTTGAGTTGACTCTGTTCTAATAGTTAAAAGCCTATTAAGCAATGGTGAATTGGTTTTATTTTAGAATAAAAAATAAAAGTACAAAATTACATGTATGCAGAATCTCGGAACATTATGACTTTGTAAGATAGCATCTTTTGTATTTAATAAACCTATTGATTTTGTTCTAGTACTCAAACACCCATCTTCATCTCCAACTACATTATTTCTGTCTCTTCCATCTATTTGTGTTGCAACAAGTGAAAGAACTTAACGAAATTAAATTCAGGAACTGAAAGCAAAGACAAAAAATGGTGTCAAAATGCACCACATGCAAGAAGAGGACAGACAAGGCAAAGAATGTATATGTATAACTCAACAACTCTTAACTACTAACTTCAACCTGTAAACAGACAGCTGCACGCTGAGATTATTTATGTCATCATGCGCCAGCATAGACCGAATGGCCAATTTAATGAGAAGCTCAATTAGTTGTTTGTTGATAGTTGTATATCCTTTTTGTAAAAAAAAAAGGTTGAAATGAGTGGTATAACTCTCTTGAATACTACAAATGCCCATAAACGAGAACAACTCTTCTGACTTCATATGCTTCATACATAAAACCATAAATTCCACAAGGATTTAAACTTGGATGACTGCTTACATAAGTTTTTTTTTGTATTTTCAATGATAAAAAATACTATGAATACAATAAATAGATTTAATGCAGCCAAATTTTTATTCATTTTTGTTCTGAGTAATAAAAAGGACACTTTGGTTAATTTTTGTTCTTGTTGATATGATCATAATAGGGGTGCACACGGTTCGGTTTTGTAGCTAAACTGTCAACCGAACCAAACTGTTTGGTTTTACTCTTTGGTCATCTTACAGTCAAACCACTAATTTCTTCGATTCGGTCGGTTCGATTAATTATCGATTTGGTTCTATTCAGTCGGTTTAAAACATAAATAAAAACTACATTTATAAATAACAACATCTCACCTCAAAATCTTAATACAACAAATCATTTTTCAAATAAATCAAAATAAAAATAGGTTACTACTGGAGTGCGTATCAAATACGGTGGTATTTTATGTAATAAAAATAAGTTTGGTTTGGTTTTCAAAAGACTAAAACCGGTAACCGAACCCAACCTATCGGTTTTTACATTTCAGCATCCATAATCATCTATTTCCCTTCGATTTTGTCTTCGGTTCGGTCGGTTCTTTTATTAGGTTTGGTTTTTGTGCACCCGTAGATCATATCATTGCGCATTCCAACTAGATTACGGAAAGTGCATGTCCCCACTAAAACCTTCTTAAAATAAAACCAAAACAGTGAAGGATTTTCAATGGCAAGATAGACAAGTTTGTGGATGAAGTTAATAATTAATGTTGGTTATAATTATAATTCAATGATGAATTATTTTTTTATGTAGATTATTTCAGTAGCTTTACTAGATTGTGTTGTTGTTTGGCTATGGCTTGACATCATAATTTCAGCATGTTTAGTGAATCTTAGACTTTTTATTGATCGACTACTAATCAAATGGATTTATAGATTAATTGAGAATAATTGGAAAATATTTATTTATTTTTGGTTCAACCATCATGTATCTAGAATTTCATAGAATCCGACTAATCTGAATTCGTACCAAGTAGGACCCTAAAGAGCAACAAATGTCTCCCTCAAGAGTTTTAAGATAACTACGTACCCAAATCTTGAACTCGAGACCTCTGGTTAAGCAGAAAGAGTCTTAGGTCAACTCATCTATACCCTCTTGGATTAAAATAATTTAGAAAACAAGACCATTGTTTCCAACGCCTATATAAATTTAAAGGACATAAAATTATTTTTATTTTCTATTTTGGAAAACGAATTATTAATTTTGAACAAGTTTTCAATATTTCATCCCCCATTTTTCTGTGTTTTCGAAAAGAAACATAAATAACTTCTCCAGACTAAACACTTCTTTCATTTTTATTTCCAATATTAAGAACTGCTTGAAATAATTGTTTGAGAGTTAATCAGTCTTATCATTTATGCCACATGTATGAAGTGCTCATTTTTACTGCTCGTTAGCATTTAAAGATTATTTTAGATGGAGAATTAACGCGTATCAAAATTGTAACACTTTTTAAAATGAGGAAATTACTTGGTTCACTTGTTTTTTTTCATAATTATTAATTTACAGTTTCGTATTTTTCAATACACACTGTTGCTTTTTTAGATATATTGACTTTATTGTTTTATCGAAACGACGTCGTTTCAGTTTTTTTCGTGTTGTGTGTGCTTCTGATAGCTATAATAATTACTTTTTACTTTTTCCTCTATAGTCATTGATTTGTTGTAGTAAGATGTAGAATAAAAAGTTTTGATTATCTTAAAGCTGTGTAATGATGTTTGCAATCTGTATATGAACTCGTACATGAGAGTATCACGAAATTTGCAGAAAACATGTTGAAACATTCGTTTGTAAGTTCAAAAAGATTACCTTCGTTTGTAAGTTCCAAAAGATTCGGTTTGATTTTAGGTTTGTTTTTGAAGCAGTAGTAGACAATGAAGAGAAAATTAATGGTTATATCAGCCACCTAAGTCGTCTAGTTTTCAAAACAACTGTTGCATCATCATGTTTCTTTGTATCTGCATCGACTTCAAGCATGAAAGCTTACAAAGACAATTGTGGAAAGTACAATGACTTCAAGCATGGAAGATCCATTCAAGTTCCTAAAAAATCTGAATTATCAACAAAAAACCATAATTTTAGTGAGAATAATCAACGATAGATAATTAATAAAAAAGAAAGAGATAATTAGCTCTTCTTTTTAGGTGTTTGTTTGGATGACAGAGGAGACATAATCCATTGTTGAAGAAAAAAAGAGATTTTTGAATTTGAGATTGTACACTTATATTTTATAATGTCAATGTCGCATACTAGATTTTTTTTGAAAATTTTGTTTAAATTCTGACAAAATTTTAAAAAAGGCAATGTGTAGAGCTAATTTGTATATTATGGAAAATAGAAGTATAGATTTTTTATTGATATGGAATGGGCCAAAAGCCCACCAAATCCACAAAAGCTCATATAATAACCTAAACTAATGTGTTATTAGGGGTGAGAATTCGTGTTAGTCTTGTCGTAATCGTGTCATGTCATTTTATTATCACACATTATTATACATGCCATAAACATTAAAAAAATTAATTTCATGTCATTTGTGTCGTGTCATAATTGTATACACTTTAATCGTATTATCGTGTGTCATAAATTGCCATAACACAATGTTATATGAATCAATAATGCGAAGGGTCAATTATAGAGTTATACTCATTGCAGATGGCTGCTAGAGCAGTCGGTGTGGTTTCCCGGTGGATGCAGTGCACCCCGAGTTTAAACCCTATCGGACACAGTTGCAATAACCTCCTTCTATGAGAGTTGTAGGCTCGTCAAAAAAAAAAAAAGATTTATACTCATTAAAAGATAAGTCTATGTTTGGTCCATAAGAAAAAAATATTAATGCATCGTCGTTACTCAAAATATCTCTTTCTTATTTACAAGGTAAGGTTTCATCTGCATTCTAGAGTTCCAAAAGCAAAAATTATTTTGGAGACTGACTTAAGTATTTGATTGTCACAAAAGGATTCTTCAAATTTCCCTCAACCTTTTTTCTTTTTGCAAGATCGTTCTGGAGTTGGCAAAAGCATCGAAGGTCAAAGTTTGGTAACATATTAAGCCCATAATTATTCACTCCTTATTTATATAGGTTTTTTTTTAACCAATTCATCTTCATATCATTATTTGTTTATGTTTAGTTGACCTCCCATATTTTATTATTTTATGTAATCATGAATTTTTTCCTTTTCCTTTCTTTCCCTTTTTTTGCTAATCGACATCTATATTTAATTCCATTTCTCGTTGGATCTTTGGAACTATTATTAACTCATCAAATGAATCCAAGTCTTAGGTCTCTCCAAATCCCACATCTTTTAGGATTAGGTTTGGTAAACTTACCAATTTCATATCGCTTAGGTGTAGGATGAGTAAGCGGTCTTTTCCCTATAGTAGGCATTGAATCTTCATTATTTTGTATCAAAAATTTTAGGTTAAGTTAATTAGAGAGTTGTAAGTTGGGTTTTGAGTTTGTAAGAGTGAGTGATTTTAGTGGTGTTGTGAACACATCTTTATAAAGGGACCAAACCGAGTTAAAACTTTTCTTGTGTTATCTTTTCTTTTTTCTATTATTTATTCTCTTGTGTGGGTGTAATTGTGTAGTTGGACCCCAAAAAAATGGTATTAAATCTGAAGACTCACTTATAGGGAGGGAAATAGAGGAAGATTATAAGTCCTTCTGCAATAAATTTCCACACGTCTATGCTTTTGGACTTGAGGAACACCATCATCCTTATGTTCCAATAAATGCAATCACTTCCATCAAAGAAAGGGGCACGATTAATTAATAAACCTTCGTATCCATATACGTCTCCAATGAATGTCATTTTGGATCTTTCACTCAAGGTTGTAAAACTTTAGAAAGAATGAGCACTAGCTCTGATACCACTTATTGTCCTAAGATGGCAATCCAAAGGGGGAGGGGGTGAATTGGATTTCTAAAAAGTTTGAAAATTTTTTCTAAAACTTTTGCAAAAATAACATAAAACATAAACCAATCCAAACAATATGAATAACATAACCAAGAAACACGATAGCAATGAATGTAAAGGAGTTTAAGAGAATAGAGATTCAAGCCGTCGATTTATTGTGGTTCGGTCCTCTTTGACCTACGTTCACTCCTTAAGCCCCACTCAAGAATTTAAATCCACTAGCGTCCTCACTTGCCGGGTGGAGGTAATCCTTTGTACTATACCCCTTGTTTTATGGGATCACAAGGAACCTTTACACCACTAGTTTTTCAAGGGCTCAACTATAAAACTTTTACAACTTTTAGCTTTTAAGAGATCAATTAGAGGGCCTTGCAATACACTTATTTTTGTGAGCTCAACTAGAAAAGCTAGGAACTACTTATACAAATGATCGAGTTCTCTAAGTTACAACATGTAGAAACTCTATACAAAGAGTTTCACAGCACCTCTAATGTGTTTTCAAGTAGAATGAACAAATGTGTGCATTTATAGAGAGTAGACAGCATAAATTGATAAATAATACGACCAATATGAAGAACAAAGCTTTCTCAAGGAATCTCAAATATTTTCGCCAAGCTTCGTCAAGTAACTTGTGCAACTCTTTGATCTTCTATAGAACGGGCCATTTATAGACAAAATATGTTCATATGACTGTTGGAAGAAGTAAAGAGACATTGTACAATGATTACTAGATTCCGTTGTGGAAAGTATTTCAACTTCCAATTTTTTTGTTAAAGGCACTTGCACGCGTAACGTTTGTAAAGTAAGGTACGTAACCTAAAAATTTTACAATCCCAAGAGCCTTCTTCAGATTTCTTGTTTGCACAATTTTTATGTAAGGTGCGCAATTTACTCTTGACCATTATGTGTTTTGCACATCAACTGACACACAGTAATGATGGGAAGATTTGAAAATTATATCTGATGTGTCAATCAACTCTGAAAATTTTGTTGCACTTTTTGCAACTTTTCTTTGTGTGCATAAGTAGCAGTTGTGTGTGTAGCTTTTATGTTTGCTCAATGATGCAATATCTTTTCTAACATAGTCATTTGACATACGTTGATCATCATGTTGTTTCAGTTTTCTTGCATGCATAAAGGTATGTTGCGTGCGCAAGTTTGATAATTGGTTATTGCCTACATGAATTGCTTCTGAATGGCTTCTTCTTCTTTCATGTTTGCTTATCATCAAAGCTCTTATTTCTTTCTGCATTTTCTCATCATCAAAACTCATAAGTGTGAACCTATTGGGTTCAACATAGAGGTTGTCGCTAGGTTGGTGGTTTCAATGGCCCCGCATTGGAATGAGTGTGAGAAGGTGATAACGGATTAGAGTGTGGTTCCTTTATCACAACCTTAGGTTTGAGAATAATTTCAGGCATTGAGGAGTGATGATAGTATTTAGAAATGTTTGAAGAGTGTTTGAGTGAGTGAGAGGTTGGTGGAGAAGATGAGCTTTTTGGCGAAGAGAGAATTTTATGACACTTTCTCATTGAGGAGTGGGATTTTAAGTAGACGATGAAGGAACAATATGCTCTTTAAGGAAAGAAAGAGCTACACAGTGAACAATATTCTCTTTAAGCAGGCTTGGGCCTCAGGACTATTAAGCCCAACAATTGTAGAGCACTTGTTCAGAGCCTAGATTGATGGTTAACAAACATTGCCAAATGAATCAAAAAAGAGACAAGGAAAGATTGACTCTGTCTAATAAAGTAAATCCTATTAGATCTTAAAATGGGCTTTTCGTTGATATGGTACATGCCCTATAACTCAATTGTATGCAATGGTTGTGGCCTCTTGAAGTCTATTGAGTTCAGTTTTGGTAATGATGAAGGCAAAACATTCATGAAAGAGTTGCACAAGTGTAGAATCTCTAATATGCATTAACAATGAATGCAAAACATTCATGAAAGAGTTGCACAAGTGCAAAATCTCTAATATGCATTAACAATGCACGTTATTCACTTATAACGCACGTTGATCATGTGAAAAATGGCATTAAGGCGCACTAATGTGGAATCAAGGGATGTTGAAGAACGTTAAATGGATGACAATCAGACGCAGTGGCATTAACGCACGTTGAAGACTACCAACGCACGTTGTCGAGATATGAATCTATGAGAAGCCTTAGTGTATGACGTAAGCCTATTGAAGAATGAATTAAGGTGCGTAGTGTATGCTCAAGTGCTCAATGACATCTTCAATGGCCTTAAATCTATTGGCAAATCTTACACAAATTTTGAGATTGTGAGGAAAATTTTACGGGCTTTGCCAAAAACGTGGATGTCCAAGAAATATACAATTTTAGAAGCCAATGATCTAAATTCTTTTCCTTTGGAGGAGTTAATTGGTTATTTACTTACTCATGAAATGGGTATGAAAGAAGATGAAGAGAAATAAGGTAAGAAGAAGAAGAAAGAGTTGGGCATTGCATTAAAAGCTTCAAAATACATTGCAAGTTCAAGCTCCAGTGAGGATGATGATGAAGAGGTTGATTCTGATGTTGTGGAATATCTTTCAAAAAAATTCTGCAAATTTTTCAACAAGAAAAGAGAAGCAAAAGAGGGAAACAAGAAGAAGAGCAAACTCATTTACTATGAATGTCATAAACCAACTCGTGGTAGACTGGATTGCCCTTATTTGAAGAAGCATATCAAAAGGAGGAAAAGAATACCTCTTGATGATGATTCTAGCTCTAGTAATGATGATGAAGTTGGTGGAATATACTTGACAACCCATGCAAATGTAGTTCCCTTACCTTGAACTTAAATTTTGTTTTCATTCTTTCATTTATATGCTTTCTGTTTTTATATGATGCATGTGTTGATTTTCTGAATTTCATAGGGGATATTTTTTTTGATTGATTGATTGCATGCATTGAGTTTTTGTTTTTCAAAGGGAGAGTTACATATTTTTTCAAGCTTTTAATTGATTTCATATATGCATTTGCTTAGGGGGAGTTATAATTGTAGTGATTGATTCCTGAATTGATTGGGGGAGATTTTTGATTTTTTCATATTCTTTTTGATGATACAAAAAGGGGGATAAGTTTGCATGAATTTGATTTATCTTTTAGTGTCTCTCCTATAATTGGTATCACTCTACTTTGAACGTTGTACTTTATTGTGTAGAACTAACCAAGTGACAAGGAGTGAAATCGTTGATTAAATTGTTTTTTTATTGGTGATTAGATGTTGAAAATCATATATGTTTTGTCATCATAAAAAAGAGAGAGATTGTTGAGTTCATTTTTGATGATAATGAATGCAAAACATCAATGAAAGAGTTGTAGAAGTGCAGAATCTTTGATATGCATCAACAACGCACGTTGATCATGTGAAAAATGGCATTAAGGTGCGCTAATGTGGAACCAATGGACATTGAAGAATGTTAAATGGATGACAATCATATGCAGTGACATTAACACACATTGAAGACTATCAACACACGTTGTCGAGCTATGAATCTATGAGAAGCTTCAGTGTATGACCTAAGCTCGTTGAAGAATGAATCAAGGCGCATAGATGTATTAAAGGTGAAATCTTTGATGAAATAATCTTCGCACGTTAAAGAGGTGCTACATATGTTGAGGAGGTTCAGATGAGGACAAAGCTGAGACACTCATTGGGATTTGAATTTGAATATTCTCTAACATGCTAACATGGAAATCAAAGATGCGATCTTGGGATGAAGTCGATAATGCACGTTGAAGATGGACAAAGTGCATTGAAGAAATGACTAGGTGAATATGCATTTTCTGGAACAAAGATCAATGCTCTGTTGGGTTTCTTATGAAATTAAACATCTAATATGCGCAGTAAAAAATAATAATATCATCACAAGAAACACCCAGGAACGCTGTATGTAATCATAATTAATAATAGGAGGTCGAACATGTTTACCTTTCAGCCTTGCCGAATTGGCTTTCACCTAAACAAGGTGTTACCGAATTGCGTTTCTTTCCCCCTTCCTTTGTGCAGAATTGCAATTGACCTAGTACTTCCAAAGGAAGACTCCCTTCTACTCTCACACACACACAAGATTGATGGTTAGACTAATATGTGCTTGCACTAAAAGACTCGCTTTCTTGTCTAGTGAAATTCGGTTTTGGAAGAGCTAAAGAAAAAGTTTTTCTTTTCCACTTTTTTTGTGATTTCTGAACCCTGAGTGAGCCAACCCCCACAAGTGAGAATAAAATTCTCTTTTTTATATCTTAGGGTTTTGGCTAAGGACTGATAAAAAAACCATAGCCGAATTTGGAGTGTGCAAGAATCATATTCTTTTTCCTCCAAATTAGGGTTTCGGCTAAAGAAAGGCAATGAGAGAAAATAGGAGTGTCACTCAACCCTAACCCTAGCCAAATTTTTCCAAGCATAAGTGAGAGAATCAAATCTTTCTATTTAGCTTTTAGGGTTTCGGCCTAGGAGGGAGAAACCCTAGCTAAAATCTTCTCTTCCTTTTGTTTCCTTTTTAAGTAATTAATTAAATCTTATTAATTAAACACTATTCCTAATTATTTCCTCATAAGGCCGAATTCTTAATCCTCCTCAATGGGTGTGCCGAATTTCATATTGGGCCCATTTAATTATGTTTTAAATCATTAACATAAATTAATGGTCCGACAAGAAAAACATTCTTAGTCCTAACCCAGATCTTTATTGTGTGCGATCCTGTAGGTTCATTCAATGTTGGCAATGGGCCTAAAGTTAATTTAAAACCCATAAATCATAATTGGTCTCCAACAAGACATTATGATTGTCCAAATTGAAATGAATGTCAATTACGAATAAACATAACCTAATTACAACCTTATACAACCCTTTGCCTCTCGATATCAGAATTAGCATAAGGCGCGAAACCGGTCACCCTTATTAATGCTAAAACATTTCCTTGATCTATAAGTGATCCTGAATAAGTCAAACAAATGATAACACTTATCACTTTGTTTGGGTGTGGCCATACACTACTCAGTTTCACTAATCAAGTGGCCGGTGATATATTCTCTCTCATCGAGAGTGGCAATCCCTTCACTTCACTCATGTTCCTTAGCATGATTCATGGCATAACCAATCATACTCATACTTGTTACTCATTACAAATAACGTTAGGCGTATGTCAAAGTATATGAGAAATTACCTAAGAATCTATAGTGATTTTAGGTCGAGGGATTCAAGTATAAGTGTTGTATGAGAAATACGTATGACCTTTCAACCATGTAGTATTCTCACAAGCGGATCGATCCAAAACACTGTTCTCTAACATGTTCTATGTTCTCTGATTGATATCTCATATGCTATGACCAGTAAAACATGATAATCTCACAGAGTACATACTAGTATTGGTTTATTGTCGCTCCCATGACAATAATCGACTAGGGACATTTAGAATAGTATTCTTTCATGCTTCAAG
>CAODLS010676636.1:0-16086 GCA_948243855.1 Flueggea neowawraea | reverse complement strand
CATTTCTAAAGTCTTCACCCAAACTTCATTAGCAACAGCTCCATTGCTTGCTTTATCCGAAGCATTCACTTTGCGACAATCATACGAGATATAAGCACATAACGGCCTCTCTTTAAGCATCAATCTCTTGCAATACTCTGGAATTTGAGGATCGATAACTGCAAAAAGTGCACTTCTTGCACCTTCTTGTGGACTAAAGAGGCAAAATCTCATCAAATTATAAGCACTTCTCACCACTTTATGCAGATCCCTCGTCACATTTGGCATACACTTCCTGGCGAAACGCATACCACGCTAATGTCTGCTTTATCCAGCAAGTGCTTCTGCAAAATGCTATTGGACATTACTTATGCAAGCTTACTGTTCAAATACGCGTTTCAAAACTAAATTTCTGTTTTCCTAGAACAAAATTCATGTCATGTGTGTCAGTGAATCCCATAGAATGCATAGAAGAATTCACATTGACAATTCTACTAGTAGAGCTTCTTTTAAGGGATGGTAAAAGCAGTACAAAGAGCAATGCAGGGGCGAGACGATTTACTGCCAAGTGCGTTTCATACCCGTCTTCTGAAAATCTTTGTGGCTTTCCCATGGAAAAGATTCCATCATTATTGATAAGAAATTGCAGAGGATCCGAACGTGAATTCCAATCCGCCGCGAATTTTTTAGACATACTTCTGGGAGAGAAGATTTAGCTCCATCACCTCAACATTGCATAGGTCTTTGCCTTTCAACTCACTTTGCCACTTCTTGATCAAACCATAAGCTGCATTTTGGTTTCTTACTGCAATCACAACGTAGGCTCCTGAAAAAACCAATTGCCTGGCCATTTCAAGTCCAATTCCACTTGTTGCACGAGTTACTATACATGTAAAATCATTTAGAGGAGGCAAAGCAATGGATTCTGCAGCTTCATTTCAAATATCTTCTGAAACATCATTTCATATACGATATATGACCATCCCTGAATGCTTTCCAACCACCATGGTCTTTGTTTAATCTTTTTGATTGATGTGGACGAAGGAAACTCCATTCTCTGCTAATCTTGATGCTATAATTAATCTAACTTGTGTTTGTCATTAAGAACAAAAGTTAGTAATGTTGGGAAATGGAGGAAACACAACAATGCACAAACTAATCTTAGGAATTCCTTTCCCACTTCAATGAGCGAGAGGAGCAAATATGGATAGAAAACACAAATTAAATGACAGCAATTACACAAAGAGCACATAATAATTTTAACGTAGAAAACTCCTTCAAATCGAAAGACAAAAGCCACGAAATCTTTCTCCGGTCCAAATAAAAGGCTCCACTATAAATCAACAATTTTTACAGCAACAAAACAAGCTAACAAGTACCTCAAGCACTAATAAACATAGACACAACACCAACAAACAAGATTAACAAGTAGAGTGTAAAGAGGACAAACAAAGTGCTTCGATTCTTCCAGCAAAAGACGAACTTCCCGACCTCCAAAAGCAATCTCCACGGTTCAGAATCCCGTTCCAAATGTCTTTCAAACACTGACCAAAAATCAGCCCAATCAGACCACAGAAACGCTTCCAAATGTGGAGTATGATCAAACTCGTCACTGCTATTTCCAAACCCAGGCAACTTCTGTTCTCAGCATTCTAACTCAAAATCCAACCGTCAAAATCCGATCACCACCTCTCCGATTGAAGAACACAAAGAGATGAACAAACCCACCAAAAATCATGATGATCAGATGACAAATAGACCTTCAAACGTCAACTAAAACTGGCTTGGACAAGTTGGAATCTCTCACAGAAAATTCTCTCTCTTTTGTTTTTAGTTGGTGGCTACACAAATGAGACCCTTTCTCATCTCATTTCAGCCATATGGCTACTGGAACATTTAAAATAAACCCTAATGGGTTTAACACAAATGAGCCTCTTGAAAATTTGGGCTTTTCCCACATACGAAGGGACCCAAAAGCCCAACAGTTCTCCCCCTCCTAACCATGTGGAGAAGTTTGCCAAACCGGCAATCAAGCAACATGCTTCAAGTTTCAATCTAGGTAGTACCTTAGTACACATATTAGACCTATTATCCCCTGTATGGATCTTTTCAAGCTCAAACTATTTAGAAACCAAAACTTCACGAATCTAATGATATCTCATATCAATATACTTTGAACGACCATGAAAAATAGGATTCTTACTAAGGTGAATAGCACTCTAACTATCACAAAATAGTACATATATACCTCTTTTGAGTGAAGCCAAGCTCAATAATGAACTTCTTCATCCAGAGCAACTCTTTGCTAGCTTCTATAGCAGCAATAAACTTAGCCTTTGTAGTGGACAATGTAACACACTTTTGCAAACTTGACTACTATGCCACAACTCCCCTTACAAAGGTAATCAAATACCCATTATTAGATTTTCTCGAATTTATACATTCAACACAATCAGAATCAGTATAGCCAACAATAATAGGCTTTTCACTCCCAAATCAAACTTCAAACTAGAAGTGCCTCAAATATATCTCAAAATTCACTTAACTGCCTCCCAATGCTTCTATCCCGAATTAGAAAAAAATCTACTCACACTGCCAACTGCATAAGCTATATCGGGCCTAGTGCAAACCATTGCATACCTCAAACTTTGAACTGCAGATGCATAAGGAACCTTTTGCATGTATTCCTTTTCTTGCTCATTAGAAGGAGATTGGTCAGCAATCAATCTAAAAGATGTAGCAAAGGGTGTACTTATAGCTTTAGCCTTATCCATATTGAACTGCTGAAGTACCTTCTCAATATATTTTTCTTGAGAAATCCACAGTTTCTTGCATTTCCTATCACGAATGATTCTCATCCTAAGAATATACTTAGCTGGCTCCAAATCTTCCATTGCAAAGCAATTACTCAACTCTTTATTCAAACTGTCAATTTGGGATGCATTAGAACTTACAATAAGCATGTCATCAACATAAAACAACATAATGACAAAGTCATTATTAGAAAACCTCTGCACAAAAACATAATGAACTGAAGTAGTCTTTTTATAGTCTTGGTGAACCATAATAGACTCAAACATCTTATACCATTATCTCGCCGCCTGTTTCAAGCCATACAAGCTCTTTTTCAGCTTGCACAGATAATCTTCTTTGTCATTCACAAGAAACCCTTGAGGTTGTTCCATATAAATTACTTCCTCCAAATCACCATGAAGGAAATCCATCTTCACATCCATCTGCTCAATCTCCAAATCAAGACTAGCAGCTAAATCCAGAATAACTCGAATAGAAGACATCTTGACTACTGGTGAAAAAATCTCTTCAAAATCAACACCCTTTTTCTGACCAAAGCCTTTGACAACCATTCTAGCTTTGAATTTTTCTCTAGGATTTGTTTTGAAAAGCCAACAATTATTCAAAAGCTTTCGTCCTTTAGGAAGCTTTACCAGTTCACAAGTATGATTATCAAGTAAAGACTGCATCTCATCTTTCATAGCAACACTCCATTATGCCTTTTACTCCTCTCAATAGCCTCTTGATATCACTTAGGTTCATCCCCATCTGTTAATAGTATGTACTCACTAACTGAATACTGAGTAGAAGGCCTTTGGTCTGTAGTAGACCGCCTAAGTGCATTTTCATGTTGCTCAACTAGAGCATCTACTTCTACAACTTTATGATCACCTTCATTATGAGTTTCACCCTGCACAACATCTGGATTCTCAACATCCATTGCATTAGGCTCACCTATCGGAATATGATCCAAATCAATCAAGCCACCACTAGCTTGTGACTCTGACTTCTCTGCCTTATTGATGTCTTCAAAGGTTTGATCTTCAACAAACACCACATCATGATTTATAACAAGCTTCTTCTCAATTGGATCATAACACTGATACCTAAACTCATCTGGGCCAAAGCCAAGGAAAATAAACTATCTCATTTTAGCATCAAGTTTATACCTGTCATCTTTAGGCACATGTATAAAGCATTTGCAACCAAAAACTCAAAGGTGATCATAGGTAACTTCTCTAACATACCATACCCTGTCAGGATCATCAGCTTGTAATGCAACAACAAGGGTTAAATCAATAACATGTGCAATAGTGTAAAGAACCTCACCCCAATAAGACTTAGGCAATTTTGCCTCTGATAGCATACATCTGAATCTCTCCACCAAAGTTCTGTTCATTCTCTCTGCCAAGCCATTTAACGGAGGATCTTAGGAGGTGTCATCTAATGCTTAATTCCCTGTTCTCTACAATAAGCATCAAAAGGTTCACGATATTTACCACTTTTATCAATTCGGATGTACTTCAGCTTCTTCCTTGTTTCTCTGTCAATATAAGCCTGAAATTCTGTAAAAGCATCAAGAACCTGATCTTTGGATTTCAAAACACGAACCCAAAGTTTTCTAAAGTGATCGTCAATAAATATCACAAAGTAAAGCCCACCACTAAAAGACTTTACCTATAATGGACCACAAACATCGGAGTGCACCAAATCAAGAACATCTCTCATCCTACAAGGTGGGTGATGTTTAAGGGAAAACCTTGTTTGTTTCCCAACCAAACAATTATCACACTTTTTTAGCCTTGCACCTTTTGAACCTGAAAGCAACTTCTTCTTTGCTAAACAGTAAGTCCCTTCTTACTAATGTGACTCAACCTCATATGCCAAAGCTCTGAAGCACTACTGCTCTCAACTGCATTAATGAGGTTAGTATTAATTGAAGCTTGTAACCAGTATAAGTTAAAAATCTTCTTATCTCGCGCACAACTAGGGAACTCTTGGTCAATTTCCACTGACCATCACAAAAAAATGGTAGAATACCCATCATCATCAAGTATACCTACAAAGATCAAGTGTAAATGAATATCTGGTACCTGTCTCACATCCTTGAGCACTAACCTTGTACCATTATCAGTTTCCAAGAAAACATTTCCAGTGCCAACTACCTTTGACAAACCATTACTACCCATGTTTAAGACTCCAAAATCACCCAGAGTATAAGATGTGAAGAACTCCTTCCTTGATGTAACATGAAAGGAAACACCACTTTCAACTACCCAACTAGTCTCATTGTAAGTAAGATTAATTCTGCCTTCACCATACACAACAACATGATCATCTGAAGTGGCAGTGTCAACATGATCATCATTTTTATCATTTCCTTTATTCTCTTACTTGCTTTTACCCTTGTTCTCTTTCTTCCACTTGAAAAAATATTTCTTAATGTGCCCCTTTTTACCACAGTAATTGCACTCAAAGTTTTTATACTTTGCATTCAACTTGCTTTTACTGTTGCCTTTATTTTGATCTTGATTCCTGGTTTTACTTATCCCGTTATTTTTTGTGACCAAAACCTGAGAATGTGTAGTCGAAGTCCCCTGAATTTTTTTCCTCACTTCCTCATTTAAGACATCACTTTTCACCATCTGCATGGTCACAACAGTATTAGAAGCCGAGTTCGTCAAAGTCACCCGAAAAGTCTCCCACGAATCCAGAAGAGTATTAATCAACCAAAGACTAAGAATCTCATCCTCAAACTTTACACCCATACTAGACAGTTCATAAAAACACCCTTTAAATTCATTCAAGTGATCAGATATGGAGTACCCCTCTTTGTATCTCAAATTCATAGCCTGTTTAAGCAGAAACAACTTATTGTTACCCATCTTTGAAGCATACAAAAACTCAAGCTTTTCCCATAAGCTACGAGCATTAGTTTCATCTGCAATTTGATTCAACATATTGTCTTCCACCCATTGTCGAATAGTGCCACAAACTTGTTCGTGCGCAAATTTCCACTCTTCATCACTTATACCATCAAGTTTCTAAGTTGCAAAAATCAACAAGTGTAAGTTCTTTCTAAAAAGAAGATCCTTCATATTTCCTTTCCACTTGTGATAATTTGTGTCATCCAAAAGAACCATTCTAGTCAAATTTGCATACATTATTCAATCAACCAAAATACTTAAAAGAGCCTAAGCTCTGATACCACCAGTTAGGAAAGGGAGGTAACACAACAGTGCACAAATCTAATCCTAAGAATTTCTTTCCCACTTGAATGAACAAGAGGATCAAATATGGACAACAAACACAAATTAAATCACATCAATCACACAAAGGACATTAACAAATTTTAACGTGGAAAACTCCTTCAAATTGAAGGATAAAAACCATGAGACCTCTCTCCAGTCCAAATTAAAGGCTCCATTATAAATCAAGAATGTTGACAGCAACAAAACATGCCAACAAGTGCCTTAAGCACCAATAAAACACAGTCACAATACCAACAAACAAGATTAACAAATAGAGTGTAAAGAGAACAAACAAGGGGCTTCGGGTCTTCCAACAAAAGACAAACTTCCCGACCTAAAAAAGCAATCTCCACCTTTTAGAATCACATGCCAAATGTCCTTCAAATACTGACCGAAAATCAGCCAAACAGACCACAAAAACCCTTCCAATCGTGGAGTATGACCGAACCCATCATTGTTGTTTCAAAACCTAAACAACTTTTGTTCTTGGCACTTTAACTCACAAACCAACCATCAAAATCTGATCACCGCCGTTCAGATTCAAGAACACAAAGAGATGAACAAACCACCAAAAATCACGATGATCAAACCACAAATAGACCTTCAAAAGTCGACTAAAACTAGTTGGACGAGTTGGAATCTCTCATAGAAAATTCTCTCTTTTGTTTTTAGTTGGTGGCTGCACAAATGAAACCTTTTCTCACCTTACTTCAATCATGTGGCTGCTAGAACATTTAAAATAAACTCTAATGGATTTAACACAAATAAGCCTCTTAAAAATTTAGACTTTTTTCATATATGAAGGGATCCAAAAGCCCAACAAGTAACTTTCTGTAAATGTTTCTACATTACTAAGCAACATTAAAACAATAAGAAGAAGAAGAAGAAGTTTTGAACAACCGTTGATGACAAAAAAAGATTCTAAAGACGTAATTAAGTTATAATCCTTATTTTAAAACTAGAACCTTTTACATGCCCTCAAACAATCCAAAATCAGAGTCCAATATAGAGTGGGTCCTAAACTAAAATGTGTTTTTTTGTTTAATCCAAAATCATATGATTTAAGCCACGATATTATTTTTTCAAATAATCTATTATAATCCCTCCAATTTTTCCACTAAATGTTCATTTCAAATGGGCTCTCCCGCTTCTCATATCAACACAGCAGAACCTTCACCATTCTCTCTCTTTTTGATAAGTCACTATAATTACTCTTAAATGGTATCGAATTATTGTCCGTAACATAGTTGAAATTAATTCAGCATCAAGAAATTATAAATTCATTGGATTAAAGTTTCTCACTATTTATTTTCCTCTCAACAAAAGGAAAAAAAATATTGTTTAATTTTCCTAGTGTTCGTGCTTTCTTAGGGAGGAAGCCTTGAGGTTACCGATTATTCAAAAATAATCATTTAGGCTAGTTCACTATTACTTTGTACGGATTTTGCTAACCAAAAATTGAAAGTAAATGAAATTGCTTTAAGTGGATTTTAAAATCTTCAGAAAGACTTCGCAGCGATATATTTAATAATTAAACAAACGAAAACTTAAGGCAATAGCAGAAATAGTAGGATATAAATAGATTTTGATATATTAGCCATGCCGTGTAAATGGGTTATGGTCATGAAAATTAAACTGGCAAGCTCTCTGCTGAAGAAATTTTCTTTTTCTTTGAAAACAAAAGAAAAGGAAAATAAAGAAAAAGAAAAAATAAAACCCAGAAATCTAAAATAAATTTCCCTCGTACCTTTTGCTAGAAGATTCCTGGTTGCAACAAGAAATTTTGGTTTTGAAGCATTGAAACGGAGAAAATTCGCCTGTTACTGTATTTTTACTTTTAGTCATTAGGGCTTCACATGCCACCAGTTTGTTCTTTTTTTTTTTGTTTATAGAGATATGTCATCAGGTTGTTCGAAATGTAACTGAAATGAGTTCCTCCAATGCAGCCAGAAAGTGAGGTTAGTTGTTACATTGTTGTTCCGAAAAGAACTGTGTTCAAACGAGTTAATTTCGGCCATGGTTGTTGAACTTATCAAAATGTTACAGAATACTCACTTTTTTTTTTAGATTAATAGATGAAAACAACCTGTATAAAATAGTCTTTTTTTTGAAAAAACTAACTTTTAAAATCTTAGCATTTCACTTTTTTTTTTTTCGAATCTATCAACTCGTCAATGAGGTGTGAATTTGTCCGTTTAGTGATGACGTGACACTCTAATTAAGGTGGAGAAAAAGGATGACATGCAATCACCCTGATTGGTTGACATAGCAATGTTTAAGTTATTTTATGAAAAATAATCTAAAAAAGGTTTACTGTTTGTATTAAATATAGTTTATAACTATTTTTGAAAATAGCTTGTGAAACATAGTTTTTCCAAGATTTTAGATTTACGCCACGTCTTAGTTAGTGGTTTTGATGTGGTTGTTGTATGCATTTTGTTGAACAAAGATGGCTAAAATTTAAATTCCTCTATGATTTGATAATGAACAAAATAGTGTTTCATACTTAGATGATTTTTCATGCTTGTTAAAATTTCACTCGAGTAATTAGACAAGTCACTCAAGTAACATTATCTTACAATATTTCACTCGCGTAAACTCTAGTTCTTCACTTGAGCAATCCATGGTGACCAAAGGCAACGACCATAATACCTCACTCGAGTAACATATTGCTTCACTTGAGTAATATGTCCATCAGCTCACTCGAGTAACTAGTTGAAGATCACTCGAGTAATCTGAAAGCTTCACATGAGTAACATTTTTTACCAAACCAGTGATGAAAATTCTACTCGAGCAACAACATACTTCACTTAAGTAATTCAATCCAGCAGTAAATGAGAACAAAAACTTCTCACTCGAGTAACAAGTTCCTTCACTCGAGTAATAACATGAAGACCAAATGATTATACCTACGACTGAAAAAAATCAGAGTTTAAATGTTGAGGTTTTGTGCTCCTGACAATCAGATTGAAGGCTTACTCGAGTAACCCATTGTGCTCACTCGAGTAATACATTCTGGGGATCGATTCGAGTAACACCTTCTGGGGATCGATTATGAATAGCAAGCTCACTCGAGTAATAACAAAGCCTCACTTGAGTAAGACACTGTGTTAGGGCATTAAATGCATGGTTGTTGCATCTCACAATGGCTATAATTAATCCCTCAACGCCTCTTTGGGCTTAGAAAAGTATAAATGCCTCAGGAAGATTTCAGAAAAGATCACACGACACCGCTGCACTCAATTCCTACAACAATCAAACATCAAAGCATTGATTTTCTGTTTTATTGATATAAGTGTATTGTTCATCAATTTCATTCTTCATTGTTTGTATCACTAGCTTATATATTGTTGGTGAGTGTTTTTAAAAACAGAATTTTAAGAGTGATTGTGAGTGGGATCAAAGGGTAGATCCTTAGATTAGTTTTTGTTCTTGAACCAGAATAAAAAATATTGTAAGAGTTCTCACTTAGCTAGAAAGTGAAATTGTAATATTGTGAAGATTGTTAGTAGAAATCTTAAGTGGTGATACTTAGGTAGTGGACGTAGTCAAAGAGTTGGCTGAACCACTACAGGACTTGGTGTTATCTTTTCTACACTTTTTCAACTCATGTTAATTTTGAAAAAAAATCAAAGCTACACTAACCACATTATTCAATCCCCCCTTCCTTCTAGTTTGGTAATTGACTTAACAATTGGTATCAAAGTATTGGGCTTTTATTTGAAGCAGCTTAACATTCGAAGAGTCAAATATTTGGGATGGCTTTGAATGTAGGAACATATAACAAAGGTTATGCGGAAAATCGGCCTCCTTTCTTCGATGGTTCCACCTTCACCTCTTGGAAGAAAAGGATAACTATCTTCATTCAATGTTATGACATTGAGATTTGGAACGTAATTGTGCTAGGTCCCAAAATTCCAAAGAAAGAAGATCACTCTCTTAAGGAGTATAAAGATTTTGGTGATGAAGATTGGAAGAAACTCCATTCAAACTTCAAGGCAACCCAACTCTTATATTGCACCTTGAATCTGGAAAAGCACAATAGAATCTCATCACGTGAAAATGTTAAGGAGATTTGGGAGATGTTGGAGGTAACTAATGAAGGAACCAATCAAGTCAAGGAGACAAAGATCAATATGATGTTATATGACTATGATTTGTTCTCAATGAAGAAAGGAGAAAGCATCACTAGTATGCTTGATCGATTTTTAGAGATCACTAATGGTCTTGCTTCTCTTTGTAGGCCAATTTTGGGTAGTGAAAATGTTAAGAAGATTTTGAGGTCATTGCCAAAGGAATGAGATGCAACAATTACGACTATTATGGAGTCAAAGGATTTGAATAAAATGGAGTGTAGTACTCTAATTGGTTCTCTCATTAACTATGAGATTGTGTTGAAAAATAGAAAATCCAAGGCCAAACTGAAAAAAAAGTAGCCTTTAAAGCCAAGGAAGTAACTAGTGATAAAGAAAAAGATGAAGAAGATGAAGAGGTAGCCTTTAAAATATTTTTTGATATTTGATTAGCACCATAGGCTTAGGATTATGTAATCCATCATGTCTTAATTTTGATTTAATTACATATAGTGATGTCGATCTTAGTGGTTGTAAATTAGTTAAGCAAGCACCAATGGTACATGTCATTTCTTAGGATTATGCTTAATCTCTTAGGCAAGTAAGAAGTAAACAAGTGTTACTACTTCTACGGCTGAATTCGAATATATGGTTGTGGGAAGCTCTTTTGCTCAAGTTTTATGGATTAAAAATCAATTGTCTGATTATAGTATTGTTCTTAAGAATGTATCTATCTTTTGTGACAATATAAGTTCTATTAATTTGAGCAAAAATGCCATTTTTCTTAGTAGAACAAAATATATAGAAATTAGACATCATTTTCTACGTGACCATGTGAAAAAAGGTGACATTTGTTTGAAATTTGTTAGAACAAATGACCAATTGACCGACATTTTTACAAAACCTATGGTTGAAGAAAATTTTAACTCAACTCGATTTGATTTAGGCATGTGTAATGTGAATAATTTGTGATTGTATTTGATGGTTTAATTGTGTATATCATGTGTTCATTTGCATTTCATTTAAAATAAAATAATCCATAAATATCCATAGATATATCCTTTGTGTAGTGAATAAGTGTTGGAAGTGAAAAATTGAAAAAATTTGAAGAAATTGTCCGTGATGATGGTCCACTCGAGTAAAATAATAGGTTCGGCAAGTAATGATCAAGAACTAGGCATTTGAAAATATCTGGAGAAAATTTACTCGAATAAAGAAGGATTGTTACTCAAATGATATTGTGCGTGACTCATTCGAATAAGTGAAAAAGGTTAACTCAAGTAAACAAAGGAATGGATTACTCGAGTGAATATTTATGTCACTCGAGTGACCAAAGTATCAAATGCATTTAAAAAACACGATTTTGGAACTGTGTAGAGACACACCCATTTCAAACACCGAAACCCTCTCTTCCCTCCCTACCTCACCCGAGTATCCTCTCTCCAAATTTCACAAAACCCACCTCTAGCCAACAAATTTTGACCCTCTCTAACTCATTATTGCCCATTGATTCACTCAAAACACACAAACTCACCATAAGTCTATCACTCTTCACAAAACCGAACCCTAACCCTCATTTTCTAAAAAATGTCAAATCAACCAAGAAAGAATGAAGCCATAGCTCAAAGGCATTTAAATGTCCAAGATAGTGATGATTTGGATTCTTCTGCTCCATCTCCTCCTCTCCAATGCAAAAATCACAGTGGAAGACAACCACCTAAGGGACTCCGGGAGCAAGAACATCTTCTAATGTTGGAGAATTGCCTATCGATTCATGTTTCATATCTCAACTCACACAAAAGACCTATCATAAGGTAATCAAGAAAGAAAAACTTGTGTCCTCTATGATTTTTGATTATGATGCTTTGAGAGATGTCGAATATGATTTGGAAGAAGTATGTAGCTATATTATTGGTGTTAATGAATTGCTTGGTTATAGAAATGTGATATATAAGGAGTTGGTTGCCAAAATTTATGCCAATATATAAAATGTTAGAATACCTAATAAGGAGGATATTGTTCTTAGAACTCATGTATGCAACAAGAGTTTTCTCATTTTAGAAACAAGGCTTTATCTGTGGTTTAATAGTAGAGAAGGTGGAATCACTCTTACCGATTTGACCCGGGTTAAGGAAGCTAAAGAAGATTGTGATAATAGTGATAGTGATGAGGTTGCGATTGGAGAAGAATTCCAATTGAAAAAGGCTTACAACTATTTAAAAAAGTCTGTAGCGGTCGTGAAAGTTGGAAGACAAGTTAGGCTTGATGCTACTGATCTTCTAGGAAATCTAAGAATGATACACTATGCTGTGAACTGAAGTGTCACGCCAAATCAAGATTCCGAAAACTACATCACCAATATTGATGCGGAAATTCTTTGGCATGTTCTCAAGGAAAATCAAATCAATTTCCTAGCATTGATCGTCAAATGGATGAAGTACAAATTGAAGCAATTTTACAAGAAATCTTAAGAGAAGGGAAAAAGGAAAGAAGTCTTGCCATATGGAGTACTCATCAAAAAGATTCTTGAAGAGAATGGAATCAATCTTTTGAGACACGAGTTTCAAGAAGTGCCTTATTCATGGTTCTTCAACAAAACAAAATTGGGCAATACTAGAATGATTAAGACAATAAACTGAGGTTGGATTATTGGAGCTCATGTTAGGTTGGAAACGGATCAAATAGTTTTTGCAAGGGATCAAAGTTGTATCCTGGCTCCTATTAATCGTACCATTGGTAGTTCCCGTGACGAAAGAAAAGGTGCAAGTGGAGCAAGTTCCTTTCAAACCACGATGAGTGTTGATGAATTTTGAGCACTTGAAGCAAAGATTGACAAGATGGATAGCAAGATGGATAAGATATTAGGTTTTATTAGTGTCATATGGACTTCGATGAAGAAGGCTCGATGCACAAACAACAATGCCATACCATCTACTTCCACATCATATCCTTTACTATCGGCTTCATGATATGGTCATGGACACTAGGATCGACATTTTCATGAATTTTTCATTCATTTTCACTTTATGTGATTTTTTATGTTATTTGGGA
This sequence comes from Flueggea neowawraea, assembly GCA_948243855.1. Taxonomy (NCBI): domain Eukaryota; kingdom Viridiplantae; phylum Streptophyta; class Magnoliopsida; order Malpighiales; family Phyllanthaceae; genus Flueggea; species Flueggea neowawraea. The sequence goes on along the minus strand of CAODLS010676636.1, from coordinate 2,939 downwards.
AATTTACATGCCTGTTTTCATATTAAAACTTGATCGATTTATCTTTTGGCTAATTTGTAAGCCTATGTTGAATATTATCTCTTATTATGTATAAATGTTTTGAAGGTTATTTAAGCCATTTGAATTTAGATGTTGCCTTCCATTTGATGATTGATAATTATTTAGCTTTTTTATATCCTTTTATGTTGATGACAAAAAGGGGGAGAAAAAAATGGAAGCTTGATATATTTTTTTTTGTTTGAAAGTTTGATACTTTATGATTCTTGATGCAAATGCATTTTTGTTTGTATGCTTAATAGTGCAATTTTTTTTTTATCTAAATTTGACAAGGAATAAGTGTCTTATTGAGAGGGAGTAATTTTGAGTCATTTTCAACATGGACTAAAAAATGTGACAAGGCTAATACCCTTGATCAAAATTGTCAAATTTCTTTTGGATAGATGCCTAAACTAAAGGGGAGTATCAAACTCTTCCATGTTTTGTCATCATAAAAAAGAAAGAGATTGTTGAACCAAAGGTGGTTAACATTTAAGTCCCTCTATTTTTCGATGATGAACAAAGTGGTGTTTGATACTTAGATATTTTTCACGTCTGTCAAAGCTTCACTCGAGTAATCAGATAAGTCACTCGAATAACACTATCATAGAATATTTCAATTGAGTAAACTCTAGTTCTTCACTTAAGTAATCCATAGTTACCTGAGGCAACGACCATAATTCCTCACTCGAGTAACATATTGCTTCACTCGTGTAATCCATCCATTAGCTCACTCGAGTAACCAATTGAAGATCACTAGAGTAATCCATGTGACATCTCACTCGAGTAATCCGAAAGCTTCACTCGAGTAACGTTTTGTACCAGACCAGTGATGAAAATCATATTTGAGCAACAACATACTTCACTCAAGTAATTTAATCGAGCAGTAAATATGAAGAACAACACCCCACTCGAGTAATCACATGAAGACAAAGTGGTTATACCTACGACTGAGAAAATTAGAGTTTAAATGTAGAGGTTTGGTGGTCCCAGTGATCAAATTGAAGGCTCACTCGAGTAACACATTCTGGGGATCAATTTTGAATAACAAGCTTACTCGAGTAATAACAAAACCTTACGTAGTGGATGTAGGTAGAGAGTTAGCCGAGCCATTATAATTCTTGGTGTTATCTTTTTAGCACTCTTTCAAATCATGTCAATTTTGAAGAAATTTCAAAGTTACACTAGCCACGCTATTCAACCCCCTTTTCTAATGTGGTAAATGACTCAACACATTTGTGGTGAGATTCTAATTTCTTGCAAGTGCCCTCCAAATTCGTACAAGTGGCCTCTAATTTGTAGCATTTTGCCATGCTTAACACATGCTTTTTGGTAATATATTGCATATGCTTATGGTGAGTATTCGATTTCTCCATTAGACTTGCTTTTCAACTTAATGGACATATTTTTATGCTTTACCACACATGATTTCCTATCCCTTTATGCTTATGTTTATGGCGAGGCCCCGAATTCTCACAAGCTTTTAAACTCAAGCTACAACTTAGTAGTTTCATTGTTGTGCTTCACTTTATAGGCTTTTCATTTTGTTGTCAAACGTCTTTTGTATCTAGGTAGCAACTTATTTATTGATGAATACAAAACAATAACATTGATTGTACATGAAATGGAGAAGTTAATTCTTTATTCATGCTAAAGCAAGAGTTACATAAATGACAAAGAAAGAGCATATATGCTATTCTAACCATAATAAGTTTATTTGTAACAAAAAAATCATATTGGAGATGAAACACACTTAATGGATATAAATGGATAAGAGGGATTTTTTTCCAAGTGAGGAACCCTCTTCTCTTTGCTCCTCTTATCCCCATTTCTAAGCTCGTCTCGCCTTTGATGATTGTGGGGCTCTTCTCACATATGACACTAGTTGTTGTTGCCCCAAATCAATAACATCCTTGATCACTGAGATCACATACACTCTATAAAACCATACAAAAAATATTAAAGTTGGAGGTCGAGGATGTGTTCCTCGAAAGCACCCCGACACTCAAGTTTGTATTTCTACAAATTTTTGGTATAGTTTGTGTGTAGCAAAAAAACTTCCCCTCAAGTGAGTGAGTGTTGGACAATTTTTCTGGGGATGATTTGGTTAAGTTTGGAGAGCGGGAGCGAGTTGGAGTGAGGCAAGAAAAACAACACCAAGATTTTTATAGTGGTTCGACCAACTATGCCTACGTCCACTACCTAAGTCTCACTTAGGCTTTTCACTAACAACGGAGATTGATTACAGCTCAATCCAATAAAGCCTTACACCAAGGTTGATTGCGGCTCAAACCTCCAAAGCCAAAAAGCCTATACGGCTCATACCTCTAAGGCTAACAAGGTTGATTACGGCTCATACCTCCAAGGCAATTGAGGTTGATTACGACTCATACCTCTAAGGCCATTGCAATGTTGTTTTCCATAGGTTCACAACCAAACTTCCCCACACTCTTAAAGTGTTTGTAAAAACATTTACAAGAAAATGAAAGCTCTATTCTAGAGTACATGTGTTGACACAATGCTCTTGATTTTCTCTCTAGCTTGAATTTGGTGTTTTGGGAGTGATGGAATGATAAAAAAGTTTTGTTTTTTAATCCATATGATCATCCATTGTTTTTCTGCCCTTTCTTGATGTATTTTTAGCTTCTCCAAGCCATATGGCCATTGGTGTTGAGAAACTAGCCGTTGGAGACTGTTTATAGCCGTTACAGCCTTCTGGAATAAACACAACATACGTCGTACACACGCTACGTCTACAAATTCTCCAGGCCTACGTACGTTAATTTTCCGTGACGTACGTTGATCATAGCCACATCTTCAGATGACATACGTTGAATATCCTCTGCGTACATTGTGATTTCACTACGTATGTTGTATATGTATGACGTACTTTGTTAAGGATC
>CAODLS010676507.1:0-31315 GCA_948243855.1 Flueggea neowawraea | reverse complement strand
CAAAACCATAGATGAACAAAGATGAGGTGAGATGACGGAAAGAAGAGATCAAAAAGTGATTCTTACCTTTAGAATCGCAATGGAAGTGCAGAGGAGTGATTTCAAGTGCAGAGGAGTAGTTGAGAGAGTGATTTTGGTGGTTGAGATAAGTTATGAAAGAAGAGTCGTAGGTGGGTGTATTTATAGAACCTCGGAACTGAAACGTGACATTTCATTTAATGACCGCAGAAAAGGCCCATCTACATGCATTGAACCTTCCTCTACGCACTTTGACCGAGTACTACGTGCATAGACAAAGCTTCTGTGTGCGTAGACGGCAGATCTGACAACCTTTCCCTCACGGATCCAGGATCAACGTGCACACCACATAGTGCTATGCACGTAGATCACCATGCTCACCACGGTTCTAAGTCCAAATCATGTCCAACGTGCGCGAATGTCTCCAACGCACACAGACGTGCGCAGACACATTCACTGTCTGGATCCGACATCCATCTACGCACGTAGCACAATCACCTACGCATGTAGACGACACCCTGACCTCAATCTATGCGCGTAGAATGTCTCTAACGCACATAGATGAACTGCCATGTGCTTTACACACACAAACCACCTCCAAACATTTTCAATCGAAGTTTAACACCTCAAAACCCTGAATTTCCCTGAAGTCTTGACGGAATACCATTAAATTCTGATCAAAACGAACGGGATATTACATTTATCGTATAGATGTTATGGTAAGCTTTATGATAGTTGTGGCTCAGTTATGGGTTCTCTGACTCCAAATACAAATGCTTTTATAATAGCTTGTGTACAATTTTCTGCATATCAACACTGTCCGGCGAACAACGCAAGAGGATGTACCTGGATTGCAGCCGTGGATTGGACCTGATGGCAAATTAATCTTGGAGAGGATTACTCCAAATTTGGAACCCTTTTTGATAATTAAAATGTTTGGAGATCAAATTTATTGATTAGTTGTGCGAATGTGAAATGCAAGTTATATTGATTGGAACTATATTTTACTGGTATTAGTTCGCGAGTATTATTTGCATAATAAAAATGTTTAAAGTCATCTATATTCATGCACGAGTTACCAAGTAGAGAAATTTAATCCTTTACTATTCAAAAAATAATTAGGACAAATTGAACTATAATTAATTAGAGAATATTTTTTCATGAAAGAATATTTATTTAAATAATAAATTGGCAATGGTAAAATATTGAATACAAAATCACCTAATAAATTAGCCATGGTAAAATATTGCATAAGAGGATTTTCTTTTTCATTTTGTGTTTGAAGAAAACCGTTGAGTAATATGGCCTTCAAATTCATTTAGTTAATAAATTTGAAAGAAAATTTTTTGTTCATGTTAATGAAATTAGTGTATCGTAAATACTTGTATCTTTTTGTTACAATTAACTTGTATCATAAATATATGTATCTTTTTGCTACAATTAACTAATTTGGATTCGATACATTCTATAAACATCGTTTAAAGACAGAAAAGAATAAAGTTGAGTACTAATTGGAGATTATATGTTATCAAATTATGTTCATGAATTTAATGAATTTTTCTATTTGTAATACTTAATTAAAGCAGCAAGCAAAAACAAAATTTGAACATTTATAGATATGTAATAAGATAAAAATATTATCGAAAAATTAGTATTTAAACATTTGAGCAAAAATTCAACTAGTTTTGCTTAAAACCTTTGAGCAAGTAATTAAGATAAGTTATGTTATGATTCTCGCATAACATAGGTGTTTAAAAGTGAACATAGATGTTCATTAATGTACAAAGGTGTACAAAGATGTTTAAAAATGCACATAAGTGTAAATAGATGTTCAAAAATGTACATAAGTGTTCAAAAGTGTTTGTAGGTGTTCATATATTCTAAACTCTATCCTAAACTCGATTAAAGTATTTATGAGTTGTAATATACTTTAAACTTAATACCTTATATTCAATATCTTACATTATATTACTTATTTATATAGATGTAATAAGATAAAAGAACTATCGAAAAAATGTTATTTAGAGCAACAAGTAAATATTCAACTAGTGTTGCTTAACTAATTTATGTGGTGAAAAATTATTCATCAAATCATCAGATAAATTATCAAATAGTAACTTAATATGTTGGAAACACATAATATAAAAATATTTAAAATATTATTTATATATATGACAATAAATTTAGTCACTTGTTAATTGTTATATAATTTGTATTAGTTACTTATCTACACATAATGTCTGAAAGATTTTTTAACACTCATTGTTATAAAAAATAAAATTGAACATTTAGAGACAATTTTTAAACATTTAGAGATGATATTTTTTTACATTTAGAGACTATTGTTTGACATTTAGAGGTGAGTTTTTGTTATCTAAATACATTAAGTGACAAAATTTTTATGCTGCCAATATGTGAACAAGTTACTTAAATTTTTTACTTTTACTTAATTTTCAAAAATTCTGTAAAAGGTTGATCAAATTAAGGAAAAAAATTTTCAAATTAAGTAAAAGGTTCTTGAATTAAGAAAATTAACTTTTATTTAATTTTATTTTACTTTTACTTAATTTTGATAAATTTAGTAAATAGTAAAAAAATTAAGTAAAAGTGTCTCAAATTAAGTAAAAGTACCTTAAATTAAGTAACTTTTCTTTTACTTAATTTTTTTGTTTTTATTTAATTTGGTAAAATTCTGTAAAAGGCAAAAACGATATTAAGTAAAAGTTTCTGAAATTAAGTAAAAGATACTTAAATTAAGTAATTTTATTTTTATTTAATTTTATTAACTTTTACTTAATTTTTTAAAATTCTATAAAAGGAAAAAAAATTAAGTAAAAGGTACTCAAATTAAGTAAAAAAATTTTAAATTAAGTAAATTTACTTTTATCTAATTTTTTTACTTTTATTTAATTTTTATAAATTCTGTAACAGGTCAAACAATTAAGTAAAAGATACTTAAATTAAATAAATTTACTTTTACTTAATCTTTTTACTTTTATTTAATTTTTCAAAATTCTGTAATCATTTTGACAATTAAGTAAAAGTTTTTAGAATTAAGTAAAAGGCCCAAAAATTAAGCAATTTACCTGTTACTTAATTTTTTTAACCTTCACTTAATTTTTTAAAATTTAGTAACGGTAAAAAAATTAAGTAAAAGTAAAAAAAATAAGTAACTGACAAGTTATTTAATTTCTCTCACTTTTATTTAATTTTCAAAAATTACGTAAAAGATGGTGTATACTCCCTTGTTGAATCAATGACTCACATTTATTTTCTCTCCTCTAATAGTCCATATTAACTTGCCTCAATGAAGCACAAAATGGGTGCCTCATTGTAGAATTTACCGGATTGTGAAGGTCTAATTGTGTTGAATATTGGCAGCTACATGGGTGAATAGATCTTTGGCAATCTTGACCCTGAGCATGATGACAATTTTAAACTTCAGTCGATGCAAGAATAAAATGCTTGAGGTTGTATCTGCCAGTGGAGCAGGGCACCTGCGCAAACTTCAGGTTTATTTATTTTGAGCCTTCACCTAAATTCTGCTTTACTTGTTTTAATATTTGCTTATATCTCCTTTGCCTTTTTCACCTAAATTCTGTGTCTCAAAACTTGATATAATGAATTTAGATAGGAGGTTATATAAAGTAGCCTCTGTTTGAATGGTAATATTTTGGAAGGACAACTATTGTTCCAATTTGGTGCATAATTTTTCTTTTTGTAATGGGCATTCAATAATGAGCAGATATAAATAATTAACAAATTGTTTTGGTTGTAGACAGTTAGAGAACTCCAAAGAAGAAAAAGCCGCCTATTCTTTGTTTCTAGTGTCAAGTTTTATGGTTTCCGAAAAACGTAACATAGTTAACTAGTAAAACTTAGAAACAATTGTAAGAATATTCCTTTACTCATATGATTTCTTTACACTCAGGTTATAATGCTTTCGACAGCCGAACCTGCGTAGAGATAAACATTTTTTTTCTCTATGTTCCATAAGAGCATAAGTTCCTTCCAGCTGGTAAGAGAAGTTTATGAATCTTCGCCCTTAATAAATGTTCTTCCTTACTAGCTGTGCCTTCCAGCCTTTTTCCGTGACCTTTGACAATTTAAATTGTCACATCAGAAGGCAATTAGCCAAAGATGCAATAAAAGGAGTTTAATTCTCAATGACATTTGTGATGCTTTGAGCAATTATTGCTTTGTGTTTTTGTTAAGTTTGTCTCCATAAATTGCAGAGCCTAATGTTCTTGGTTCTTCTCTGCAGGTTGGATTTTCACAGGCAAGGAGGGCATGCCATAAGAATACCTGCTTTGAGTTCTTTCTCGGTTCAGATAGATTGACAACCATTTAATATCAAGCACTAAGCTTAGGGATAAATCATGAAAATCAGGTACATCACATGTTCTGTTTCTTGCTATGTGGAACTAACTTGAATCTTGCTGAATGACGTGCTACGATATCGTGATCATTTAATTTGTTAGCATGTGCTCCCATTTTTGCTTAATTTAACTTTGACATTAATATGCTTGATTTTTGGCAAAGAAGCATTAACAATGTGCTTTATACACTTGAGTTACCAAAATATTTTAAAATCACCGGAGACTTGTAGTTTTTTTTTTAATACTTGACTAAAATATCCAGAAATCAGGAACTTGAGCTGTAATTACTTTGTCCCACAGAAGTTGAATAATCTTGTGAACAATCCTGATGTAAAAATCTCAAATTACACAATCGTGACAAAAATGAAGTTACCAAAACATCTTTTTGAGAATTTGTTTCGTTTACGATGTTGTTCTCACATATTCATCATGAAACATGTATGATTATTGCAAATGGTCTCAAATAACTTAGTTATTGGTTATCGCTTCTTTCTGCAGTAGTAATTCAGTATTCTACCTGGATTTCAATAGCTGAGAGGATTTCACAATTGGTGGCTTTGACAATAGTCCTCTGATCTGGTCTAAACATTTGCAACCAAATAATTTGCAGATTTTTGGGCCTTATATTGTAGGATTTGTGGTGGAGGAAGAAATTGGTTTGATAGAAAGGAGGAAAGGACTGGAAATTTTACATAAACAGAATTTTACTACTTGTCCTTCAAAGTTAAGCTTACATGCTAATACGTACTTATAGCTAGTGGAACTTCTAGATACTTGATAACAACTCTAGTAAAAATGTGAATTTCTTGAACATTGCTTAATAGTTTTTTTACAACAAAAAATATCACATTTCCAACACATGTTTATGTAGAGGAGGTTGAACGATGAGAACTGAGATTGTTCAAGTCTTAAATCTTTAACAGTCGGTCTTCACAAGTCTTAAATTATGGTTGTCTGTGTATTGTGTCGTTCCCATTAGGCTCTCCGTAACCGGGCTAGGAACGGGGCTATCGTTCCTAGCCCGGTGGATCGGGATGCGTTATTGCATTCCGGTCCGCTAGCCCACCTCCTGCGGGAGCACGGGCTAGCTGTCAGGAGCGGGGCCAGATTTTTTTTTTAAAAATAATATAATTTGACTGTTTGATCGTTTTAATCTAACGGTCAGATTTACTCCAACAGTAATATTACCGTTGGAGTACCGTTAGAGGCTGAAAAATTACGCTTTTGGTCCCTAACGGCTAGTTTTACCCATTTTCCTATAAATACCCCCTAAACACATTTTTTTTTTATCATTTCTTCACTTCAAACACTCATTTCTCTCCCCTAAACTCTCTCAACTCTTAAAATTTCTCTTCATAATCTCAAATTACTCCCACTTTAAAATGGATCACAACAATGAAAATATTCAATCCTACTAACAAAATAACCCATCAATTTTTGCCAACTACCGATATTCTCAAAGTAATTCATTAAAATTTTCCTCTTTCACAAACTATCAATTCAATCCAAACGCTTAATTTTCTCCATTTTTATATCAACTCACACTTTCCAATAGAATTAAATCGCAAAGTTTTTGAAACGGCAGAAGCTAATAGAAAGAAAGAAAAAGAACAACGGCTCGAGATTGAACGAGAAAAAATGAAGTATCTCAGAGATCAACAGTTTAAGGAAGACATAGCGATGCTCGACAAAGATACGTCGAACATGACTCTCGCGGCACAGCATTTGCATGAATACGCTTGTAAAAAAATTTGTGAAAAATATAGGTTGTAGTATTTTTAATTTAATGTAATATTTAATATTTTATTTGTAATATTTTAATTTTAATGTCTTTTTTTATTTTAATTTAATTTTTAAATTTTATGAATTATTTTTATTTGAATGAACTATTTTTATTTTAATAAATTTAAAATAAAAAATATTAAATAAAATAATAAATAAAAATTAAAAAATTAAAATAAAATTATATTTAATAAAAAATTAAGTAAATATCTCACAAAATTTTTAAAATAACTCTTAAATTATAAATAAAAAAATTAAGTGATTAAAAATTAAAAATTTTAATAAAATAATAATAAAAATATTCCTCAGGACGACATAGGAGGATCTCTCACTACCTATTTGAAAGACGCGATTGGACGCCTTGAGAAACTGGTGGCCCTTCCTGGTAACATCCACAAACTCTCATCTCCAAAATTATTACATTTCTGAATGCTCAAGCCCCATGTCCTCTCTCAGTCAAGCTATCCCATAAAAACTCACAAAATTGAACATTCAGAACCTAAAAATTCTGTAAGGCAGTGTTTGACTGGGGATTGGCCCGACTTTACTCTCTTCAGGAGCTGGTTATCAAAGGAGGATGGACAGAAGTAGCGTTATTTCCCCCGGATTAAACAGGAGCGGTGCTATCTTGCTCTTTCACCGGCTTGGCAATTACAGATTTTCCAAACTGAAATCTCTCTCCACCAGGGGCTTTGAAAACCTCACTTCGCTTGAATATTTGTTTATATGGGACTGTCCTAAGTTTGCCTCCTTCCTGGAGAATGGTCCGCCTGATTCACTGTTGAAGCTGTATGTCGAAAATTGCCCTCTACTAAATTAACGATGCGAAGAGGGAAAAGGACCAGAGTGGTCCAAGATACTCAACATTCCTTTCATCGGGATTAGATGACGGTGAGAACTAAAATCCACAAGTGCAATCATATGTTTTAATAGTTTTATTAATCTGATTTGTTTTAAAATTTCTTGCTACATGCAGATCGAGCAAAAATTAGATGACTGCAAGTTTCTGGAGAGTAAATATTAGAGACGAGAACGTAGAAGGATGTCTTGAGAAAAAAAAAAGAAGAAAAAAACCAATCCAAATTCATGATGAACTATTGTGGTAAAGTTTCTCTTATCAGTGTATTGGTTTGTTGCATGGGTTTTTATGCTTTTTTGCATTTCATAATATCGAATTGTATGCTTTTTTTGCAGGCATCAGATGTTATGCTGATCTTGCATATAAAACTGTTCTCTTTTTTGGGACTTCCACTAATTGTAATGTAACTGCAATGTGTATATAAGTTGAGATATTCAAAAGAAGGTCTAAGGGATATAATGGACAGAGTTTCTGCGAACTTACAGTGGCAAGTTTGGCTTGAAGTTGATAGGAAAGTCATTCAGACTAGAAAGGTGTGCGAAAATTTGAATTTCATTGAGGGTTTAATTGTGTTGCACACTGTCAGCTACATGGATGGAGTAGATTGTTGATAACGTGCCTTTGAAGTTGTAATATTCCCATGTTTAAGTAATGCCACATAACCATATCATACATTTCATTCAAGAGAAAGGCCCACGTTTAGTAGTGATATGAAGACCATGTTATGCATTTTCTAGTAATGAACGTGTTTAGCTAGTTTTTGGTTGTAGTGACCCATGATATTACTTATTTTTATGCTACAAAATCATGTATTTAAGCAAGTTTATGAATAAATGAAAAATATACTTTCATGCTCTTACAATTCTCTTTACACTCCTCACACAAAAACACCAACATAGATCTTTGGCAAAATGACTCTGAGCATGACAACGTTTTTAATCTTCAGTCAATGCAAGATGAAATGTTCGTGGCATGGCAGAAAGTTGGAACAACTGTCAGAATATGACTTCACTGATTTGCTTTCTTAAAGGTCCAGATGTGATGCTTTGGACAGCCCAACCTTCATAGAGATGAAGGTTTAATTTTCTTGCTCTTTGTTTAATAAGAGCATAAACTCTTCCTATCTGTGCCTACCAGCTGGTATAAGAAGTGTATTGTTGCACCTTCCAGCTTTCGCCCCATTCTTTAACAATTTAAATATTCAATGAACGACAGTCTAATGCTGTTTTTATATTCCACAGGTTGGACTTTGACAAGCAAGGAGGCTAGCACAAGGGCATGCCACAAGAATACATGCTTCCAGTTCTTGTTCAGATGGGCAGGGAACCATTTATCCATCAACCTGACAGGTATATAACATGTTCTGTTTCTTGCAATGTATGTTGCTATCAGGACTTAGTTTAGAAAGGAAAGTTTGAGTAGAGAAGGATGAGACGAAAAATGTGCTGGAAGCTTCTTTTTCTCATTCAACTTTGGGAGTATGTCAAAACACGCATATATATGGCTTGTACAATCATCTCTAAATAGCAAGTTTCTGTAGTCTTGTAGATACATTCTAAAAATTATATCATCACAAAATATAAATAAAAAAGACTAACGTTACAGCACTTAATATCATGGTTAATGTCACAGCCATCAACAATGTAGAAATGGCTTTCAATATTTCTTAAATTTTTAGTTCTCAATTTACACAATCCAATGCTCTTGGTCCCATTGTGCAGGTTGGACTTTTACAGGCAAGGAGACTAGCACAAGGGCATGTCATAAGAATACATGCTTCGATTTCTTTACCAGTTCAGATAGATGGGGAACCATTTATCCAATCTGGAAGCTTAGAGATAACTCATGATGGGCAGGTATATAACATTTTATGTTGCTTGGAATGTAGAACTGGAATCTAGGCGAATGACATGCTATGATATTGTAGTTATTAGTTATCACTTCTTTCTGCAGTAATAATATAGTATTTATCTAGATTTCCATAGCTGAGAGGATTTCACACCAATGTTGGCTTTGACAATCATTGTTTGTCCTGGTCTAAATTTTCCAACCTAATAACTTACGGGTTTTGGGTCTTGTGTGTTTAGGTATTTATGTTGAGGAGGTTGAATGATGATCGAATGCAAAGGAATTATAAATGCATCTCAGAAAAACATTCTTCTCAAGCACTTGGTTCTCAATCTCCCATGATCTCATTTTGTGTCTGATTTTCCGCTAAAATCGCACTAGCATAGATTTTCCTTTCCAGATCTTTCCTGCTGGGATAAACCCTCCCAGCGAAAGTTCTGACAGCACCTGACATGGGAATACCGTAAATGAATGCTCTGAGATATGGCAGTTATCCTCAGAGCTTTGACTTTCAATTGAGTTAAGCAGGAGGAAACAACTTTTATTACTCAACTCCAAGTATGATTTGCGAATTAAAAATTGTCTTTTAGTTGTGTATTTAGTTTTTTCTTTTGCTTCTTTTCTTTGTAAACTTCTTAAATGATTTATTTGTGATGAAATGGAGTGGTCAACCTAAAGAGTGTGCTGCTCATTTCTCCTTTACCATTTGGAAGGAGCAAAAATTCATGGTATCATTCCTGATTACTACAACCCATGAAAATTAGAAGTCTTTCTACATTGGCTTCTGCAATTATGGTTTGTGACTTATTACTGTATTAAGCCGAGTAACTTCGCAATGTGTATTAAATTTGGCCCGCAACGGGCACAGAGTCTGACATTGGGTACTGTATCAACCATGGAGACAAGGTAGGCTTCAGATTATTTCAAATTTGAGCTTTATTAATTGGACTTCAAAAAATTTAAACTTGTAAATAACTCGTCATACTTACAATGTAAATCAAATGAATCATAAAGCTAGTACTTTTCTTTTTTCTGGAAAAACGTGTTATATATGTCTAGGAAGTAGGAACTACCCAATTCATGCTCTGCTATATACTATCTGTCGAACATATTGTATGGGTGAATCCACATATTTTGATCAAATCAAAATCTCTGAGCCATCAAATAGAAAATCAATCCACAGACAAATGAACCTAAAATAGGAAACCAACATAAATCATGTTAAAGCAATAGACCTTGATCCTACCAATTTACCAACAAACCACCTCTGTAGTACAAACCACCTCTGTAGTTCATAGTCTTTCACCTTGTTTTAGCCATTTTTTTAGATCACATACATGCATGAGATCTTGACAAGAAGCAACCTCATGAAGGGACAGCCACAAGTGACTTAAAATAACTTAATTTACTTATATATGCAGACTGCAGTAGAATGAAACATTAGAGTGAGTTAAACAACAGACAAAATGGTGGAATTAACAGTGAAATTAAAAAAAAATGGAGGGGATGGGATTGAAAAGATGTGAATGAACATGTAAGTGAAGAGACCCCATCTTTCAGTCGTCCTTAACATTTCATGAATAAGATTCGTACATCATATTATTACACTTATACGAGCACATAAAGCAATATCTAAAAATCGGGCCTCATTCATGGTGATAATTAGTTGTTTAACTTGTTTTTTTATTTCCTTTTCATTTTTTTTGGGACTGATTGATTGAGTTCTACTTTATAATTTGCTCATATACTAAAATATCTTGTTTTGTTTTTTGTTATTATAATTACATTATAAGTGTTCTTCCTAAACACAAGTTACCTTATTGTTACACCACATTTATCTGATTTTAACAAATTAAAGTTGAGGTTATATACTATATCACATATATCTTTTACCTGAGTAGAGCACGAGTGTGACACTTATTAATTCAATCATGATAAGTATATTAATTCTAAATAGATTTTATTTGTGGGGCAAACAAATAAAGTTGGTGAGACCACATGCACAGGATAAGTTTAGCAAATTTAATTATGTTATAACTATCAATCTGAACTTGAGTACAGAACTTTAGACATCAACAGAAGAAGTACTATGCTGTATATTTTGATCAACATAAGACACTTCAAGACCACATTTTGTATCATAACATATATAAAGTGTACAGATATGAAAAAAAAAAACAAAATTTAGACACTTCATCAGCCTTTTTAATTCATAAGTATTTTTAAGTCTTTATTTCTTAATTTTTTATATTACCCTTAATTATTTTATTATTTAACCATTAATCATAAATTTTATTTATAGAGTTTGATGAAAACTATACTTTTTTAAGGAATTATCAATTCATTTAATCATAAAATTTATTTGTAGAGTTTTGTATAGAGAATGATGTCTAATCCTAATGCATTGTGGGTGAGATTTCTTGGCGCCAAGTATCGGGATGGTGGTCTCCTTGGGCTTGGTTCAATTAAGTCCCGTAAAAGCAACTTATCTTTGGTATGGCATGGGATTTTGAGCATGTCTATAAGAATATTGGCTGGTCAATCTCGAATGGTAAGAAATTAATTTTTGGACAGTGATTGGCTGGGGAGCAGCGTATTTTACTTATCAAACAAATTAAACATATTTTATCAAGTTTCTCATTAAATATTTTTTTATTATATACTATAAAAATGGACTACAAAAATTTAAAAATATATATTTATGTTAACAAATGATTATGCTAACAAATGATTAAATTATAAATCAAAAGATCTCAAAAACTTACATGCACTCACACGAATAATAAAATAAAAATTGTACTCGAGTCATACTCTATCTGTATCTTTTTATTTTCCGAGATGAATCAGATGGTAGTCATTTATTTTCTCTCCAAGTGAAATAGATTCAAAAAAAGAAGACAAAGCTCCCATGCATTTGTGAACTGAGAATTTCCAAGCATAGTGACTGATCTTTCAACAACTTAAAAGGCCTCATAAATGCCACCCACATGCTCACACAAACTAACTTTCCATGTTTAGTTTCCATATTCAATCTTCATGTTATAATATGCAGGTGATTGAGTCATGATACGACAATGAAACAAAAAACAAGACAAGGTGACGTCAATTTTTGTACTCTCTTTAACGTTAGGGATTCTGAATTTCATTTCAAGTTAGAGACAAATGTTATAAAAAAAAAAAGAATCTAGCAGCAAGCGAGACACTCTCTGAAACTGCCTTTGATTACTGTTTATCTTTGTTAACTGTTTATACTTCTATGTATAGTATGACTTTATTCACTCTTTCTTGTTCAGTGTTCTCTTCTCACTAAAATACAAACCGATCAATAAATTTTTGATAGTTGCTTCTCAATGCTCTATAATCTAAGTAAACCCATATGAGATATCATCTTTTTTTGGCTCAAACACATATGTCAAACTAATTTTAGTTTGACGGTTACTTAGTAAGGCTAAATACAGAGAATGAAGCTTACCTTATCTGACTCTTTTACATAATTTCACGTTTAGGGTAATATATGGCTGTCCTTTGTCTACCTTGCTCTTTTCAATTAATTTTTTATTCTAAAATTAGATGTATGGTAAGCATGATGAAAGTAAATAATGTTTGTCTCTTGGCGTTTGATTATAAACTATTCTCGAATCAGCTATTCCTTCCATGTTATTTTGATTATAAACAAGAAAACCAAAGAATATGAATTATCTTTTATTAGTGTAATCAATTTTACAATTTCTTTTCACGATCCAAAAAACTTGATAATTTCTTTCAAATGTGGTCTTAGTAAAACTGTATAAGTAACAAAAGAATGTTGTTCTTGACCAAAAAAACAAAAGAATATTGTTGAAATTAATAAGAAGACAACAATTAAAATGAGAAGGAGAGAGTAATAAATCAATAAAAAAGGGTTTGATTTATTTTTTGACAGAAGGGTTTGAATTAATTAATGTTTGGAAACTGAAAAAGAGGAATTAAATATTGTAGAACAAAGAGGTGATTACATATGCATAGGAAGGGATGTTTTTCTCTGAAACCCTAGAACAAAACTGGCTATAGCTTGCTTGACCTTTGTTTATCTTAGACAAGAATTGACAATTTTAATAGGGTTTCTTTTTCAGTCCATCTGATCCGCCACCAGTTTCAAAAAAAAATCTGATCCACCACAAGCCAAATAATTGTAGTAATATGGTAATCAAATTTAGTAATAAAAAATTTACTCCCAAATTACATTCTATGTTGTCATGATATTATACAAGAACTCAATAATATATACATGGAAAAAAGAAGATTGGAAATCTTCATTTGTTTGTGTGTGTGAGAGAGATTGGGAGAGCTAGGTTTATGCAGTTTTAAGCGAAAAAAGTACATATATTTTTAATCAGTTCTACGGTCCATTTAGGTAAGGAAACAAAAAACAGCTCCTTTTTTGTTGGACTGAACAAAGAACAGCTTAAAATTGTAGAGACCAAGAAAAAGCTCATATATATACACATACCAATCAATCTTGTAGCTAAGATGGAACTACAAAAAAATCAGAAATAATTTAGTCTCTACTTCTGTAAAAAGAGAAGTTAAAATTACCCATAATAAAGCGAAGACTTAAGAGTAGAATTCAATTACACACATCAACATATGTATTATATAATAAACCTTGATTAGCGATATATATAAATAGAAAATCTAAGTGATCAACTTAACTGCAATGTTAACCATTAAAATTAACAAAAAAAAATGCATATACAAGGGAATGTAGAGGTCAAATGTAATTAACATACGTACCTTTTAAGTGGATTTAGCTAGAATTGATTTTTCTTTTTCCCAATACAGAAGCAGAGAAATATTTAGTTGAGAGGAATGAAGCCTGGTCCGAGAATCATTTAGGACTCAATGTATATCTTCTCTCCTTGATTAAGCTGCATATCCGCAGCAATCAAGACGACGTCGTACGTGCCAAAGAAGATGGCCTCAATGACCTCGAGCCAGACAACATTCCCCTCAACCTAACCTTCACAAATCAACTTTTCATATGGATAAACAACACTGTAACTAGTTTATACATTTAACACCGACTAATAATATATAAATGTAGAGAAGTGATGAAAATGTGCATGAATATGAAAGCATAAGTGTAGTTGAGAGGAATGAAGCCTGGTCCGAAGCCTAAACAATATTGTGGAAGAAGAAGAAGAAGAAGAAGAAGAAGCCTCGAGCCAGCCAACATTCCCCTCAACTCACCCACACGACACCACACTCATTTTTCAACCCTAAACTCCCTCAAGTAGACTAGTCACTCACATCTTTTATATATGATTGACTGTGCAATGGAGAGTCTTTAAGCACATCAATAATTTCCTATTGTTTTTTCTTTTATATATTTTTTTGGTGAGTACTGATTTCATACCGAAGCATCAGTACCCACTCCACCCAACAAACCCAACATTTTCAATTAGTAGTAAACTATTGTGCATGTAAGTCCTCCTTCATTTGCTTTATAAGTTTCTTGCATTTTCGAGGTCATTAGTCAATATATTTTCCAAAAGTACTAATTCACATTAATTGCCATGTTGGTTTTGCATGTCTTGTTATTCAAGAAATCTTAGAATTTTCTACTTAACAAAAAAATTAGTTTATAAATAATTTATCAATAGACTTATAATTTATTAATATTAAAATTGTTTTTAACTTTAAAATGTAAAAAACTCAATCTCATTTGAGAACATATGACAAAAATTAATTAATAACTTAATCTCAAATTGGTCAACCAAACAATTTATGCATATTTTTAGTACACAGAACTCTCACCTGCTGCCACCAGTATTAATGCTCGATACGTCAATATTACTTTTTTGAGAAAAGAAAAACCCTAGCTATCTAGAACTAAACATTCAGACAGAACAGAAGAAGACAAAATGGTTATTTTTATAAAGAAAAGAAGAAGAGTAAGGTAGGCATGACACGAGATGAGACAAGGCGAAGAAGCAACAGCTATATTTAATACAGAAGACAGCATTTTAATGCGATTCTTTCATCATTGCCTTATTATTTTTAGCCTTCCCTTTCCCTGCTTTCATCCCATCCTGTACTCATCAGTTCATGCACCACTTTTCTCTCATTTTGTAATAAATCTGTTTTTTTGGTTTAATTTACTTCTGCTATTGCCTACTGATATATATATTTGAGGACTTAATTAATTACTTAATGTGATTGTATAGATATGCATTGTTGTTCTAATATGTGAATTACTGACTTATTTTGAGAATGAGTCTTTTTTCCTTACTTCGCTAGTCCATTAAAATAGATTAACTTTTTTGTTTTGTTCATCTTAAATTAAAGATTTTTTTCTTATTTAAGACTAAAATTATTTTAAATTATACTATATTATCCCTACTTAAATATATAGTAAATTATTTTTTTAAAATCTAATAGGAGACGGATTATTTTAAGACTGCCAAAATTAATATTTTGTATAATCTTCATTATTCTTCTGGAGATTATGAGAATGCATTTATTTAATTGTACTTACAACATAAATATTCATATGCATTTGTAAAATCAATTTACTAATCCATTCAGATCACTCTTAAAATAACGTTTATAGACAAATCTAGAATAGAGTTAGTTAAATTTCTTTTTTAAAAATAAAAATTATGATAACAAAAAGAGAAATGATAAAAATATTCTCATACAATACTCCCTTAAAATATTCTCTTTTATGAATCACTTTTTAAATTTCTTTCTTTATTTTTTATTTCTCTCTTATTTTTTCTCCCTTAATAAATAATTTTTTTTTTCTTCTCAATATTTCTCTTTCATCTCTCATTAAAAAAATGACTAATAAAAAAAGAGTATTTAAAAAAAAATGTTATTAATATTACCAAAAATATCAAATGTGTCGATTGGGCATAACTGAGACACCAAACAGTGCCTTTCGGAAAATACGTCATGGGAAAGACGGCGATTAAGGAATTATGAATCCTGGCCGTCCAACTCCAAAATCGAACGGTCCAAAATAAATATCCTAGAACCGGACATGTCGGTGTCAGCGGGAGCCTAGGATTGGGAACCGAGGAAAACAGCCCGACTAACGAGGATAAACAACACACAAGACTGCAGAGTCAAAGCCTTCTCTTTAAAAATTAATAAACAATCAAAATCAACGGCTCGATTTCTTCATGGCTCGTACGGATTCAGGCACCACCACGTGATCTCATTTAATGCGGTCGAGTGTACGCATCCTGGCGTACTGGGTTGTGGGGTCCATATCAGGATTGATCAGGATCCTACGTGGCTTGATGTGATTGCATGAAGTTATGGATGTGGGGCCAGCCACAGTCAAGTCCCCATTTTGGGTCGATGAGTGGAGTCCAACAAGAAATAAAATTCAACTAAAAAAGTCTTTTGAATCCATTAAGAACAAATTATTATTTAGATTACTTTTACTATATTATATAATTTATATATTTTCAAAACCACCAATCAAATTGATTTTATACATGTCTTACATAAAACTTGAATCTAAAACTGAAGTATTAAATAAAAGCGACAATACGCATAACAATTGAATTTTAAATGTGCATGTTAATAACGGTTTTAAACATTTTTCTGTACTAGAAATATCAACACGCTTGTTGTGCGTGCGATTTTTCATATTTTAATTTTACATTATAAAATTATAATTTAAACTCTTTTTTTAATCAAAACTTAACATGATATGCCAATGTTAAATCAATGAATTTAACGACATATTAACGTCAGTAGGGCAACTTAATAACCCTTTATTGCATAAAATTGAATGTTACATTTTGTTTGAAAAAAAAAATAAAAACCGTGTACATACATAAGCTACATTGGCTTCATTACTTACAAAGAACCCTTTAAAGGGTGTTTGCGCGTGGTTGTTGATTTCGTATTTGGCCTGAAAAGAGGAGTATAGACCAAAATCTGATTTCTTGCACCTAAGGACTTAGCTGATGTGTGTGTAGTTAGTTGTAAAATGGCCTAACCTTCGGTGCATTCAAGTATGGCACCTGTGTGGTTGAACCCACATGAAACCTCCAAGGCTTTCACATTCTTTCCCAGGTTCACCAATGTCGGTTTTATGTAGTCAACATCACTTCCATGTCCCTGCACCAGGAAACAGACCAATGTGCTTCTTCGGTAAAGCGCGACGGAAGAACATTTACATAGAAGTTCAAGAAAATGAATTGAGGCAAAGAATACAAATGATGGGTAAAGAAAAATGTGCATTTCAAGTTTCATACTAATGTACAAGTACAAATGCAGCAGAACGTGAATGGTGCATAAACAAGAATGATGATGGTGAATTATTATGTTTGTTATAAATGATTATGTTGTTTCATATGTAGGTGAATAGGAGATAACATGAATTATTGATTAAGAAACAATTACCAATTGTCCACCAGAAGAATGGCCATCGTTGGAAAATGTTCCATGGGAACCTCCCCAACCCCAAGTGAAAATTCTGCCTGCTGAAATATCAGAAACAAACTCTAATTAGTCAATCAATTTAGTATTCTTGAGCTAGTTTTCTTAATACTATCACAAAAAGCATGCCACGTTGCAGGCATTGAAGTCGAACACATTAAGCAACTCATTCATGCATAAAAAATTCAACAGAACAATTTCGGTTAAAAATGTTTCTGTAAATAAAACATCACTACTGTCAAGCAGTGGTGTTTTATAATCAGATTCTCATTCAGACAGAACAAAACTTAACTTGGAAATGTTGTCACCAACACCGTCAAGGCCCCGTGCTAGGTTATATACACTTTAATCAGAACGGGATTTACTCGACAAGGTAAACTAGTTGAGCAGGGAAAGAAATAATCAGAACAGAATCATGACGACTTCAGAGCATAATGTGCAAAGAAGTACACCACTTTGGACACATTTAGTCGCCGAGCAAGGAAAGTGAAATAATAAACTAGACCGACAAAAACAATATTTAAACGCAAGGAATGTGACCTTACAACCTTTTGTTTCTTTACATTTCTAAGATGATTAATAATTTGAAAATACCATCAATATCCATGACAGTAGATATAACATAACACATTCACGTACGTTTCAATCTGAGATATATCCTCACCTGATATTGCTGCTGTGTGCTTCCAACCACAGGATACCTGTAAACGTGCGTATTGTCAAACATACAGTATAAATTATATTTTTCAAATTCATGTATTAAGATTTGATCCAAAATTTTGAACAACACAGCGGGAAAAACTTCCTTTTTCCTTGTTTTTTCTTTTCCTACTTAACTTAGTGACAAGCAAAAAATTTAGAGGGGAGGTCTGTGAAAAGAGAATCATTCAAGGTCTGCCTTGAGTAAGATAGGAAGCTGTCTCATCACCATAAAAAACATCAAAAAAGATATTTTTGCATTAATATTAGTACAACATACACACCTTATCAACAGGAGATTTCAAAAATGGACCTTGAACTCTTTCAGGTAAATGGAAGACCTCAGTAGATCTGTCAAAACATGATTATGAACTAACAGCATTATTACAAATCAAGAAGCCAAAATTTTCATACAAACCAAAATCAACAATAAGCAAAGGACCCAGATGAGTTTCATATGTGAGACATATCCAATGCCAAGGCAGCCATTCTCATTTGATCCCCATGTGTATAATTCGCCACCACCTGCAAAACAAATAATAAAAATCAGGGGTAAAGAACATTAGAACAAGATTAGACAACACCAAACAAGAAGATTATATTACTAATAACGAACGGCTGAGAACTCATAACTTCAACAATTGGAAGACTAAAAGTAGAGGGGTTTTAGAACTTCATGTTGGAAAGGAAAATGACTTGTCCATTTAAAGGAGACAGACACGTGCACAGACACAAAAGATTTACTACAGATTTAGACATGTTGAAGCAAAATCCAAAACTCAACACCATGATCTCAAAGGAAGCTAATATTAGAACTTGAAACACAAAATATCCTAATCTACAGGTAGTTCTGCACAATTTATTCTGGTCCACGAAAAATGTCTTCAAAGATGATATTTGTACATGTATCCACGTAGTATGAATTATGAAAGAAATTAATTGAACGAAGGAATTACTTGTGATGACACATGTGTGATAACCACCGCATGCAACTTCTTGAGAACATGGCAATTCACCCATCATGGCAGGTGTTGTTTCACCTCTCTAAACCCCTATGCATTTTTTCAACAAAAAGTTATTATCATGCTAAGCAAGATATATGAATTATTGGAGAGCGTCAATACATCAAAAAAACTATATACTCTTGAAAATATTTAAAAGGTTCACAAAGATTGGAGCTAACCAGACTATCTTTTGTTTTTTCACCAAACATAAACACAGAGCCATTAACTGCAAGTAAAAAAAAAAAAAAAAGAACAAAAGAAGCGAATTTAGCTGTCCTTTAGTCATGTATTAATAAGAAAAATAATACTGTAAATCAGAAAATAGCTCAACATCACCATCTATGCATGCTGAGTGAATCAATCCAGCAGAAACTTTTTTAACCTAATAATTGATTATAATAGATAAACGACACCATTATCAGTGACATTCGATTTGCATTTTGGATATTTTATTATGAAATATTTGATAGTTTATGTTTATACTTTATACATATTGGAAAATACCTTAACCCTCTCAAGATTTTTGATACTCCT
Organism: Flueggea neowawraea; assembly: GCA_948243855.1. Classification (NCBI taxonomy): domain Eukaryota; kingdom Viridiplantae; phylum Streptophyta; class Magnoliopsida; order Malpighiales; family Phyllanthaceae; genus Flueggea; species Flueggea neowawraea. The sequence continues at coordinate 11,753 of CAODLS010676507.1, read as the reverse complement.
CGGTATGTATTCACTATACAAAAACATAGATATCAGTATGAAGAAATAAAATAACTAACAATAGATGAAAAGAGCAGATAATGTACAACAAGAATAAGATGGATAAATTATCTCTCTCTAAACCAGAACCTGGAAAAAGAAGGCAAATTCCTTGAGGTTGGAAAATCTTGTCATTTCATGATCCACATTCATCTCAGTTATATTTTTGGTAGGTTGTGCATTAATAAAACAAATTGTCTCAGATATTAAAGCTAAAAGCAATAACCTTTAATGCTCTCTCTTCTTGACAAAAGAAGAGAAAAAAGAAGTATGACTTAGCTTACAGGAAGTACAAAACCAAACAACTATGTCCTTCCCATCACATGAACTCAAATGTGGTGATAAACAAGAGTTGTCAGCAGTTTTTTCAACTATAATTCCGAGATTCAGATATTTAAATCAGTAATTCATGAGATCGAAAGAAATGAAAGGTAAAAGAAGATAAAGATTCTAAAAATAACTGAAATTACAAAATTAGCATGTCTACCTGGCACTTTTAAAGAACCCCCAAATGCTAGAATCATGGCCATGACCAAGCTGTCCACCCCCTCCTCCCCAACTCAAGGCCTCACCTTCATCTGGACAAAAACATAAGTAACTTTTCAAAACAGAATAGACGTGTACAACAGTGTACAACCTCTCTTTCATTTCTCAACTTCATCACCTAGAGCAAGTGTTGCACAGCAGATCCAGATCAAAGAAGAAAGTTTTTGTTTTACTTACCAGTAACAGCAACAGAGTGCTCCGATGCTAGAGCTGCCGTTTTGATGGTGATACCATTCAAGCATTCCACCTTAGTTGGCACTGGGACTACTTTTTGAGCCTCTGTATATCAGAATAATATATCACTCATTGCAAATGTTTCCAACTAATAATTCCATCAGCCATCACCCGCACCTTCCAATCACATTGATAAACCTACTATAATAGGTGAAGCAAGGGTTGATGGTTACTTTTTCCAAGGCCCAGCTGACCACTTGAGTTTCTTCCCCACATATATAGTTCTCCATCCACTACAAGAAATGGTACTTATTATCATTGAAAGTATAGGCACAAGATACATTTGCTTACATAAATTACATTAACAAGGAAAACTATGAATTTGCACACTATTAGAAAGATGTCAAATAAAAAGTGAACAGATCAACAAATAATTCCAATTTTAGAAATAGATGCATGCACCAGTTCCAATAAAGAAAGAGTAAAACTTTGGCTCTTCCCTGCACACATTTCCATGGTTAGCATTAGCAAAATACCAATGATACAAATCAAGAGATTGATTTTGAGCTATTTTCACACTAAACATTGTGAAAGTAACTCAACATTGTGCACAGTTCCAATGGTTATTGTCATTCGATTCCTCAACATTGGAACAACGTCCTGCTTATTCATACAAAACAAGTGAGGTTTTACTTTCCATGCATCGCTTAAAACCAACATGAAGGTAAAGAAAACTGGATAGCAAGACTGCAAACCTGTTATAGCACAAGAGTGATGATAACCAGCCGCAATCTGCACAATTTCCTTATCAAGTCCAGAAACTTCAAGTGGCTCCTGCAATGATTAAACACATAAGAAACCTGAAGAAAGAAAGAAATTGCTCTTTGCACCTGTTAAATATATCAAACTCTAATCAGATATTGATTCTAGTCAATGTGAAAGAAAAACTAAAGAAATTTATTATGCGAGATTTACTTGTAGAACAACAAACATAGAATAACAAGATCACAAAACATGTTATTGTTTCTAGCAATACCATACAAAGAACTAAAAGGTATATGAACAAACAAACAAATAACTCAAAAAAGACGAAAATTTTCCAGATAATGCACCATACTATAAGTATTATTGTCTGATATGCCAAGCTGTCCGAAATCATTAAGACCGGTGGCATAAACTCGCCCAGTTTCTGTCAAAAAGTACCACATTGTAAGACCCTAGCTACCATAACACCTCTACAAACATTCCAATTCATCACCAATTCAAAGAGTATTAGTTTAAAAATCAATCAAAACTAAAAAAAAAACACTTGACAAGACAACCCAGACATCATAAATCAAAATCGAGCAGAATTAAGAAAAGCAAATTAAATAAACCAACAAACAAACATTTCAAAAAAAAAATTACAAAGGGTAATTAAAGGTGATCACAATATATCAACCAAACCGAACAGAACATTACAATAAAGGGCATTTAAACCATCAGATAAACTCCCAAAAAAGAAAATCAGATACGGAAAAAACAAGCAGAATAAAAAAAAAGGATATCCGCTAAATTAAGATAACAATAAAAAAGAAAAAGAATAAACCTGTTAAGAAAAGGGTGTGAGCGCCACCACAAGCAATGGACTTGAGGCTTTGATTATGAAAAACTGAGAAAGGAACAGTCTTTGGCCTCCATTGAGAATTCAAGTCCCCCAATCCCAGCCTCCCATGGTCACCATTCCCCCACACAGCTGCATATCTTCTTGGAGTGGGTTCGCTTGAAAACCATCTATAAATCAAACCCAGTTTGTGTCTTGCGATGTGGTGGTGGTGGTGGGTGCTGCGAATTCTGCTCCACATGTTGCTTTGGATTACGGTTTGAGTAGCACAATCAGTTCATGAGTAAATTGATTGATCTGATCTCTGGGTTTCAAAGAGCTGTCGACTCAGAGAGAGCATTCGGGAAGATAGAGCTGATGGTTTAGAAGAGTGCAACGTCTAACGAAGAAAGAACTAGGAAGTTGGAAGAAGCACGCTCTGCATTTATACATTTCCGAGAGGTAGATATTTACTGGGTTTTTTTTCCCATCATATTATTCAAATCTATACTGACTCGAATCTATTACAGTAGAATGCACAGATAAATGAAGGCAAGAAAGAGTTATTGTATTGCCTCTAGCACACAATTCAACAAACAGATGGCTCTCTAATTATAGAGCTCACAGTAACAGAGAGAACTAGTTTTAAGGACAATTCCTAATAAAGTGCCACGTAACAATCCACTAGTAGCAAGATATTCCTATGGACTAGGTAAAATAAAAACAAACAGAGTCTACTAACTAAGGCTGCTTATAATTGGGCCCGGTCCATGGAGACGTGTTATCGTATCCCCGTGATGTAGTCCGTTTTTTTACAGGAGGACGGGCTAAGACGGCTACATATGTCGCGGAGGCCCCGCGCCTGAATATTAATTTTTTTTGTTTGGTGAAATTGATAAAATTTTTATGATAAAATTTATTTTTTAGCCTTTGATATAGTTTTGTTACCTATTAATACCGTCGTCGAGTACGTGTGTTTGCCAAAAAAGAAAGAATTTTATTTTTTCCCCATCATATTAATTCCTTCTTATTATTCAAATCTATACTGACTCGAATCCACAATCTTGTATAAATCCCTATTTAACTTGACAACCTTCCAACCCAAATATGCAATCTTGACACAAAGTCACTCCAACTCTCCCTATTAGACTATACAATTTTTGCAACTCGAATTTGTAACCTTGCGCAAATCCCATCGCTACTTAGAGCTACTTATTGGAATTATTACTTTCTCTGATACCTACAAGGCCAACAATGGCAATATAATTATATCATGGATCGGGTAAATGTAACTTGATATACAATTTGAGCGACCAATTTGTTTTTCAAGAGGCTCAAAATTCACCCCACAATTGACACGCTGAATCAACCAGGAAATCAAGGGGACTTCTGAATTTTTATCACACAAACAATGCTATTTACAAATACATTGCATGAAAGTTTAAGGTACAAAAATATCACCCGGGAAAAATAGGCCTTTCCTTAGCTAATGGTATACAACACTGGAAGTCAGGACTACTATGCAGATGAACCATCACCTTTGAGACGAGGTACGACTAATCCTAAAACATTTGATTCTAGCCGAACTAAGAATGTCGCCGCCGACGATGCTGTCCGCTGTAAAGCTGCAGGTTGACTGGGTTTACAATAGGTGATATATCCAATCCTAACAAAACTTTGTGGAGAACCAGAGGATTAACAAATCAGTAAACAGCTTACATGTCAGTTGTGATTCAGCCCCTTCCCACCCCAAAAAATCGGCTGCCGTTTTCTTCCCCAAATAGCTGCTCGCCGATCCTCTTCCCAGCCATTAAAAGCTTGCACACTTCCCCAATCTCTAGCCGGCTGTGTACCTCCCAACCCTTCCTTGTGCAGTGAAGCAGCCGGTTGCACAACTCTGTTGAACTGTGTTGCGCCCCAGCTTCCTGCAGGCCGTGTCCCTCCCCATCCTCCAGCAATTTGTCCTACATTTGCAACCGGCATTCCCCCCCAACTGTTTGCCATTTGTGGAGGCTGTGCTCCACCCCACCCTCCTCCAGCAAGTTGTCCTACATTTGCAACCTGCATCACTCCCCAACCATTTGCCATCTGCTCAGGCTGTGTGCCTCCCGATCCTCCAGCAAGATGCCCTACATTTCTAACCGGTATTCCTCCGGAACCTTTTGCCATCCGTGATCCTACCCGTACATTTGCAGTCTGCGTTTCAGCCCATACTCTAGCAATCTCTGCTCTTTCACTATCTGTTAAACGCATCTTCTTCACCTGACGAGGACCTTGGTGAATGGGAAGTTGGGCTGTGGTTTCATGAAGATTTCTATCAACACCATTTCCTTCAGCAACGCTATCTGTGCCAAACAAAAGCATTTTTATCCGGTGCCCCCACATCTTACCATCAAGAAAACCCAAAAGTTGACCAAGAGTTTGGCAGATGGAATTGTAGATCTTCTGAACTTGTTTTCGTCCTACAGCCCTTGCTATATTGTGAGATCGATCAGTGAAATCTTCAACCTGTGCAACACAAACCCAGGGAGAATGGAGCGCAATAAGAAGCTTAAATCAAATATAATTTCACATGCGAGCAGTATCTGATTTCAAAATCAAAAGAAAGGAATGCTTGTCAAGTTACACTGATAGAGCCAGATTCAGAATCCCATTTTTTGTATATCCAGGATCCTTCATACACGCTAACACAGAGACCTTTCTGCCAAAGCTTTTCAACTGATGCAAACTGTTGCAGCAACATTTGCAAGAGTAAGTGATAACTCATAATCAAATTCAGCACCAACCAATTTAGGGTAGTGATGATTTTCATCATCTCTTATTGGGCCAATTCTTGAAATTCTATTGACGTACTTTGATAAATAGAGTAACAAACAACTTGGCCAGAGATTCCTTGTTCTCCTTTCCATAATTCAAGTATTTTCGAACTATATTCTTCACCGCACCAGGATTTGTACCGTCTGCAAAATACCAAGTCAATTATAAATATAATGCCAGAAAGGAACTCAAGAAGGTTATATTTTTATAAAGAACCTATTGATGGAGGCCAAGTGCTACACTTAGTACTCTATTTTCTTTCTCTTTTATTTTCCCTGTTAGACATGAATCAGCTGATAAGACACATTCGTGTGCAGTGACAGACATGTGAAAACAAAATAAACGACCAAGTAAGAACGAGAAATATTGCATCTACCAAATCATGGAGATAACACCTTGCAGAAATGTTAAGAGAGTGATTGATATCCTCTAGTGTCAACTTAAACGAGGTGTAGAGCAAAAAATTATCTAGCGGACAAATGAAGGTACGGAACAGAGTGATAACAAAGCTATTATGGTTGTCAACAATCACATAAGAATGCCAGAACAGAAAAATTCAAATCAAATAGCCAAAGAAAAGATAATGGGAAGAAAGGAATAACATATAAATAAATATGCCAATTACGACCTATTTAACATTTCTTTGAAAATTAATGCTGCTTTCTGCTAGCGTAGACTATTTCATGAAAATTGAATGGCCCAAACAATTTCTTGTTCCCTTAAACTATGTTGATGTTCAGTTATGCTCCTCACATGATTTTAAACTGTTCTTTCCTTTTTCCTTCAGCATCCATCAGAAATTGAACTTCCGAACCCTTAGTTTTGGAGACCATGATGCCAGTAGCCGATTAGAGATATTTGGTCATTTTGCTTTAAATATTTCAAATAAGATTATATGCAACACGTGCTAAAATGTTTTAAAACACCCTATTCTGGCCTTAGTTGACCCATTTTTTTTTTTCAAAAAAAAAAAGTTTAGGGATTCGATTGGCCAAAAGGATACATGTTGTGGGCTTATTTATGTGTTCTCCATTTTTAATATCTCCAAAGTTGGAAGTTAAACACCCTTCTAGGCCTATTTTTAGTTCAAAATATGGTTGTGGTAGATCAAAGTGCACAAAATGGCAGATAAATAATTAGCTTTATACATGTATTATCTGGCTCATCACCTTTAAATAAAGCTGAGAAAGGAGGTAGTATGGGAGGATCTCGAGTCTGAAAAAAAAACAAAATAAAATGTAAGAGCTAGTGTATCATGTTACATTTCTGTAGCTCATAAAAAATGACAAGTTTAATCTTTATTTATCTTTCATCTTTTACATAGGAAAAGGTTACGAGCATACCTGTAAATGAAAAGCCACCATTGATATAATTGATAAAGAGTTGAGTGTTCGATCTTTGGAGCTATTTATGCCATGTGCATTTGCCCACACTTTCATCTGAAAAGGTAAATGATGAAAATGCATGTGTCAAATTAATACCACTTCAAAAGATCATGTTAAACACTCCCAAAAAGAGGGGAATAAAAACTCAAGAGCAACAACCATTTATTCCCAAAAGAAATACATAGTATCAATTTCATCCAAAAGTTTCCCATATTCTCTAGTTTCTAGTCTTGTCTCAAATCCTTGCTGATAATTACTTTAAACACGACAATGAGAGAAGAGAGCAATTTTAGGAGGTGCCATCTCGAAAAAAAAAAAAAAAAGAAAAGGAAGAGGAGAATATCCTCTACTAAGAAATCAGAAGGCCAATAAACAAAAAGAAGAAAAGCACACAAAGTAATGGATAGTAAAGATATGGCATCATTAGCTGCGTTACTGAAACCAAGTGTTCTCTTGAATCTGAAGTTGATGGAAGTATCAAGGAAAAAGTATCTTACTTACCAAAAAACTTAGCTTTTGAAACCTTTCATCGATTGTAGATATAAAGCAAATTAGTTCAGATTTCAGAATCCCATCCCTGTTCTCAACAGATAAATCACATTCAACTCGAGTCCCTCGGTCAATAACTTTCACAATTGGCACCCTAGCACTTGTTATTACCTGAATTCCGGTCACATGTCCTCTTCCTATTACAAGGAAATTCACACATTAGGTAATGCACCCCCTATGACACCATATAAATTCAGCAGGGATTCCAGTGTGATCCTCACAATATTTGATTTGTTTATCACTGCATACCAACGCAAATGAAATTTGAATGGAAGACAGCATTGTACACAAAATTCTAACAGCAGATTAGCACGAGGAATTCTTTGAAGCTTTTGAAAGTTTTTGTCTATTTAAGGTCCATCAGGATCCAGATTTCTTTTCTCCAGCTAAACATTAGATAATTGCCTAGATGCTTCTGTTTCATATTTCAGTGTTTTTCACCAGTTCACAATTTATAATCAACAAAAGAATAGAAAATTAGATTTTATATAAAACACCAAACCTTTTAGTAAAACAAGATTTTGTATTGTTAAAAAAAATTAATGATTGTTTGGTACTGGTAAGGTGCACCTAATTCAAAATATTATGCACCAGATGGACTATCGAGGTGAAAAGAGCATGAAAATTCTTTTCAAATAGGAAGTCAATAGTGAATAAGAGAGAAACAAAGTACAATTTGCACAAGTTACTTTGAAGGGAGTAAAAGCGTTTTGCAAACTTCCGAAGGGATTGAATCTTCTTCTCACGCGGAAGTTCAACATTGTGGTTGCGGAAATTCACAGACAAGTCCAGGTCACTTCCAACAGTGAACATGTCCATCAAAAATGAGCCAAATACCTCCACAACAGGTGATTCATCTGAATTGCCTGAAAGAAAAAAAGTTTTGCTATTTTGGAAATCAAACTTGCAGTGGTAACACAAAGCAAAGCTCTATGCTATTAGAATAAAATAAATACTAAGATGTTCTTTTCCTGTTTCTTTTTCAGACTACAGCCACAAGATATCCGATGGTTGAATTTTGGAACCACTCATCTACACCCTATCAAAATGTAACTTTACTTTCTACACACTAGTTTACCCAAACACCTAAGAGTGAGATACATCTAGTTTATTGATTCACCCGATATCTAATTTTCAACACTTTCTGCTTGGAAAGGTCCCAAGAAAACATAGTCCATTATAAATAGAGATATAGACTATAACAGATAGAAGTAATACAAAGTTAAATATCGTGAATGTGGGAACATACAAGAGCAGAATACATACCATATACTTCCTTCGCAATTTCATTGAAGACATGAACCAAATCTCTCCGGTTATTATACTCAATCGGTTTCGGACGACGAATGACATACTCATCACCGAGTATTTCATCAAGGTTAGGCAAACATGCCAAATTTATTTTATAATTTTGCAGTGCTTGCAATTCAAATCTCTTTGCTTTCTCTGGTATGCGGATGGCTGCCAATAATGTCTAAAAATCAGGAAAAACAGAGAATTGAAAAATTCAAAAGATCAGAGACCAAGATGCGACTAAACAATTGATGAAAATCATGAACCCGAAAGTAAGAAATTCACCCTGGTTCTACTTCAGTACTAAATCTATATGCAATCTGTTGGCAGCAACAGTATATGATTATATATAGAGTCGTTTAATGAAGATAGCAATGGCTTAATCATCTCAATCTCCATTATTACCTTCAGTACAATCTTCAAAAACCATAGTTATGAATATAGATACAACTCACTAGAGTCAAACTTCTAAGAGACCAAGCAAGTGCAACCCACTAAGCCCTATCTAGGAAATCACCAAAAGAAAACTTCATCTCCACATGCAAGCAAGCAACCATTAAAGGTACAAGATTACTCACCCTTCTTACCCATTGTCACGGCTTCAGAAGCAACTAAAGAACCGATATTTCTCAAAGCATTTCTATCAACACAAACACACGAGGATCAAAACCTGACACTCCAAAACCTGAAAGAGACAAACTTTACAAAAACAAGAACACCAATTTATCTATTTTTCATCAGCAACAGCCGAATAATGGTAAAGAAGCCTTTTTTTTTCTTTGTAATGCAATGAAAAAACACCGGATTGAACTGGAACCCACAAAAGGGTTGTGCTTGAAATCAATGAATTGAACAATAAATTACAAAGTAAAGCTCAAAGTTGAAAACTATACCACTAAAAAACAATTTTTTGTAACTTGAAGAGAGCGAGAATCTCCAGGTGTATAATCAGAGCTATGCTAGTCTATTAACAGCTCAACCGGGTCGGGTTGGGTGGTTATTGCTTCCGGTGTATATTTCACAATTCCTCCGCGAACCATGGGCCCTTTTAGTTTAGATAATTTTTTTATTGTTTTTTAAAAAATTAAAAAAATAAAGATTAGAAAATAAAAAAATAAAAAAATTATTTTAAAAAACAATCTTTATGAAAAATAAAGTTTTGTATTTAATCTTTATTCAAAATATAATTTAAAAGAGATAATATCTTTTCATTTTTCTTATTTTTTATAGAAAATTTGTTTTTAATTTTTAAAATTGAACATATATTTTAAATATTTTTATTTTTTAAAAAAAAAACTGAGAACAGAATATAGAGAACAAAAAAACTGTTTTCCATGCTAAACTTAACTCATTTTTCTATGAAGCTTATGTTGTCATAATGAACCGTCATTGTTGCATTTAGAATGTTGACTCTTCACATAATTACAAATGAATAAATATAATTCGAAATTAATTCCACTTAGTTGATATTTATTAAATAATTTTTAATTTCAGTTGAGATAAGTTTAAAGTTTTATTAAAAAATATACAGTTAAAATTCAACATTTAAGCCATTCATAGTTCATCTGTTTGGAATTCTGGGATGATCCAATTGTTGAAAGTTCTAAATTTTTATTGAGTCATCTTAACTCTCCTCTATTGTACATGTCAAGAGCTCAGTAAATTGTGTAGCTCACTGTTTAGCTAGGGTGTCCATTTCTTTGTCTGGCCTGACCTACTGGAAACATCTTCTCTTTTAGCTTCATTAATCATATATTAGTTGAAGATATTGATTATTAAAGAAATTTTGACTTTGTATTTTCAATAAAGTGTGAAAATTGAAGGTTGGACTTCTTATAGTGACTAAAAAACTCTCTTAGCTCCAAAAAGAAAAAAAAATCTCTCAAATTGATAGGTCATTTAGATAAATACGATTCTCAAGAAAATGTGGATTGCACAATTAGAGGTAACTATTTTTTTATGCCTCTCACCATAAGAATGATAATTCTCACTGAAGTGGTAGAAAAAAGATTCAATATGATAACTTCCATATGAGTCTTCTACTCACTTATTACCAGACTAAATAGTCGGTGGAAAATGTGGGTAAATTAGTTGTAAGTAGTAGTTATTGTTTAATTTTTTAAATTTACTCTTATTTATTTTTTTACATGAATTTTTTTATTGGGTAAGAATTGTTTTTATTGGATAAGAATTTTTTAAATGAATAAATTCGTATTGAAAATAGTAGAATATCATTAAGTTTGGGGTCGTCTCAAGGCTACATGTGGCCTTAGGTGAAAAATATTTTATTAAATCTTTAATGATAAAAATAGAAATCATTTAATTTAATTTTTACATTTTTAATATGTAAAATCACTAATTAATTTATAAAATCCAAGATTAGAAAAATTATTAATTTTCATAGAAAATGATGTAGCCTTGCAAATGCACAGCGATTGTCGTAGTTTTAACCCTTAAGTATATCTTCGGAGAGCGGAAATTAATTGTGATCAAAAAATAAAATAAACGCGAGTAAAATCATGTTTGGTTTTTGAGATTTTTGAGTGAATTGAAGAAAACACAATGCAAGAAGTAAAAACTAGAAGCTAAAATGTGAAAATCAATGAGGGAAAAGCGTTGCAGCTTCAAGATTTCGGTTATGGATTCCTATCTAGCTAGTCCATAGAAAGGGTATCTAAGGTTAGGTGTTCTCCCCACTAAGCTAACTTGGAGCCTCTCTCAAGGTCATCTAAATCATCCTTATATTAAATAAGGGTTTTCTCTACCTCACTTAAGTTAATTAGGGTCTTTAGGCTAGTGAGGAATTTCATCGAACACCTTATGAGTATAGATATATTTATATTATAAACCTCAAAAGTTTAATGGTTATGACATCATTTACTCTTCATCTCTCGATCCTTTAACTAAATTTGCTAAAACTACAACCTATGTAGCTAATCTAGATCATAATCACAATTATCAACTCATTAAACTAACCCAACAAGGCAATAGACAATAAACAATATTAAACACAACAACCATTCAATAGCATAGCCAAATCATCATCCTTAATCTATATCTTTACACCTCAACTAAGAAAATCAAGCTAACATAATTAAATAAAACAAAAAAACATTGAAATCCATTAAAAACATCATAGAAATTTAAATACAAAAGAGGAAAAAATCAAAGAAAATAAATATTCCAAATATGGTAGTCTTGAGTCATTGATTTCCTCTCCCTTCTTTTTGATCTATTCTAAAAAATAAAACTTTGCTTTAAAGTGTAAATCCCTAATTTGTAGAATAGAAAATGATGTAAAAGATACCAAAATGGGTGATAAAAAGGGTATTTATACCCATTGGCATGATACAAAACCCTTCACAAAG